>JAHREE010000101.1:8501303-8576892 GCA_033628505.1 Tringa tobata
CCTTCTCTGGACACGCTCCAGCACCTCAATGTCCTTCTTGTAGTGAGGGGCCCAGAACAGGACACAGCACTCGAGGTGGGGCCTCACCAGTGCCCAGTACAGGGGGACGATCCCTTCCCTAGTCCTGCTGGCCACACTGTTCCTCATACAGGCCAGGATCCTGTAGGCCTTCTTGGCCACCTGGGCACACTGCTGGCTCGTGTTCAGCCGGCTGTCGACCAACACCTCCAGGTCCTTTTCTGCCAGGCAGCTCTCCAGCTGCTCTTCCCCAAGCCTGTAGCACTGCATGGGGTTGTTGTGACGCAAGTGCAGGACCTGAAGTTAGCTTTCTGTAGAAAATGAGGGAAAAAACCAACGAAGCCAGGCTGACAGAGTGTTGCACACAAGCCTGCACTACGTGAAGTGTGTGAGGTGACTCTGCGGCCTCTGGAGGAGCACCTTGCTCTGAGAACACAGAGCAGGGATGTGGGCACAGCTTTGTGCTCTAGAGCTGGGAGGGCCTGTCCTGCTCTACTTGAACTAGGTGAGCACCCATGCCGTCCTCAGGAAAATTCACCAGTTCCCTAGCCCCAGGCTTGTCAGCTTGCTGTTGAGCACACAGGCTGTCTTTTGACAACACCCATTAAAACATGATTCTGCTTTTGAAAGGTTTTTAAACCCAGAAGTCCTTACAGCAAAATGTGAACAAAACTCCCATACCGAGAAATCACGGGCCGTAGTGTCTCTGCGCTACCACCTGTGGTAAGTGCTGCTTAGTTCTGGAGCACAGCGTTCTGAAAATCAGTAAATTAGCTTAGCGTGACTCCAGTGCAACACAAGCAAATAAATCAAGTAACAGGCAGCAGCACTGGCAAGCACGTTGCAAATGATTCCTTCTGCAGCCAGCACAGGGCTGGAAGACCCCGTGCTGAGCTACAGTTTATAAAACCTGGCAAACCCAAGCTGTGACTGCATCTGTGGTGCAATTAATCAGTGACACGAACAATCTGCCTGCAGATAACTATAAGCTGAGTATATGTACAAATTTAACAACTCACATTAATTAATACTTACAGCTAGATTGAAAAAAATATCACTAATATTTGGCAACAAATAGCAAATATCATTACAGCTCACAAGTGTGAAGTTCATGCATCAATAATTATGAGGCAGATAGCAAAGTCATGATACTGTACATGTGCGTTTTGATTTTGTAATTTAATTTTGATCTCCCTGTTATTATCATCTCTTATGATAGACAATTAACATAAATTATGTTACCATAGCACACAGAAGCCCCACTCAGAGGCACTATTGCCTTGAGTGATACACAAATAGAGAACACCGCCAAGTATTAACACAGACCTATGAGACAAAAGATGATGAAGAGATGATGAGAATGGTCAACATGCCAAGAATGGATCTTTGCATACTAGCAACTTAGCTACTGTCAATTTTTATAGGCATCACACTAAAAGGGAGGGAAGGTTTTGCAAGACGATAATGAGAGGGCTTTTTATATAGAAATTAATTGTAGTTTCTGTACTACATTACCAGTGTTCCTCACGGCCACGTCAGTTCAAACCAAGAACAATTGTGTCAGAACAACAACAATTTCTGCTTCTCCTGTTGCTCTGAAGTCTGCAGTCCACATGGGGTAGCTTCAGCAGTCTTTCCTCCTAAATCCTAATGTTAGGGAGGATAAGTGACCTAAGAGGGGAACACACTTGCTACCTATGGCAAAAGACAAAGCATGACAGGCCACAGCATCTAGGTAATCGCTAGTCTCCTCTCTTCTGAGAAAAGTGTGATCTTCTGGCAAAAAAAGGCAGGAAGTTCAACAATCTCCTAAAATCATCCTAAGCAGCTGCTCATCCCCAGGTGTTAGGCGAATGTAGAAGCTAGTGCCTGAAATTTATAGCTGGTGCCTTTTTAAGACCATCCTTTCCTGAAATCTTGCAACTTGCAAAAAAGTCCTGAGCGCTGGCAATGTTTCATGTCCATTAGCTGTCAAGGCCCAGACCGCAGCCCCCTTCTAGAAGTGCTGCTGGCTGTGTTAAGAGTTTAGCTGGCTGAGTCCAAGGTCAGCTTCTCTGCTGATAAGACCTGCTGTGAAGAAACCTAGAAGCAAGGACCTCCCTCTACTTTCCCTTGGCTGAGGCTGTACCACTGGCCCTTGCCTGTGCTACATCGCAGCTGGGCAGCAGCAACACTTGGTTTCCTAGCTCCTTGATCCTGACTTGATCCTGACTCAGATCTGCTGGCTGGGCTTCCTGGCTTGGTCTTGGACCTACCTCATCACTATGGACTTGCTGTGTGATCACTGGACTACGTCTGACCCTAATCACTGTCTCTGGCACTGATCATGAACCAAATGTGCTGCTCTATGTCCTGCTTCTTCTTGGTGAGATCTCTGCTCTCACTTGCCTTGTTATTATGATCCACCCTTGGCTCCCCTTGCCTTGCAGGGCATCCAGCCCTCGCTGCCCCCTGACCTTGCCACACTAAACCCATTACTGCACTGCCATGCTTGAAAATTTAATCACATAGAGCCGTTGACATGTAGAACAACTGCACTGACTGTCCACAGAAAAAAGAAGCATAAGCCACATGAGGTAGCAGAGACACACAGCTTTGTCTCTCACAGCTCAGCTACCTTATCACAGCAATGCAGCTGCTCCACACACCTTTGTTTCACATTAAATTAATTCCTACACTTCAAGGTTGTGTAAAGATTGGTAAAGCCAGCCATCAGGACAGCTCTGACTTGAGGGAAGTCTGCAGAATCAGAACCAGGGTGAAATTTCTTTCCTCGCATGGGGCTCGATAGGACTGCTGTGGCTCTTTAATTATTCTTGGCTGCTGGACTGGCTCTGGAGGCTGTAGAGCGAAGCGTACAGATGGTCAACATGCATATATTATGATTATTACTAAGCTGCAAGGCCTATACATGAACTAGAATCCTCTTGAGTTGGGTTCAATGTACATTGTGTATAAACGGAATACAGATGCACAAACATCTAAATATAACATAGGAGATGACAGACACAGATACAGGAGAACCATTCTGGGTAGTGTGGTAGACAGGGGTCTCAATACACCAGGAAACTTACCATTATCAAATTTCATCACAACAGGAGATAATCTTTAGGGAAGGTTTGAAGAAGAAAGATGATCCACTTTGTGGGTATTTAGGACACCTGGGACAAAAGTAAAGGAAACAATGAAAGAAAATAAGACAACAATGAAAGACATTAAGACGCTTATCTGAAACTTCAACAAGTGGCTATAAAAAATCAATGTAATCAGCTGATGAGAGGCAGGACCCAACTGCTTGGTACAAAAGATAGACAGTGTCACATGGGAAAGAGATAGACTGTGAAAGTTTGCAGTTAATAAAAGACACTTGCCAAGACCAAAGAAAATAAGGTTCTGAGAGTTCGGATGAAAGATGAACACACAGAGAAGTGATATAGATGGATGGGGAGCACCATGTAGTAGAGATCTGATGCACAGAGAATCCTAAAGACTTAGACTTTAATAGGTGATTTATCTGATAGTTTTAGCTGAACCTGTGTCTGCTTTGGAAAAAGGGATCGTCTTAATGGTTTTGTACTGGCTAGACGCCCAATAAACAGACTGTTAATTTATCTTTCATTTCTGACTTTAAAAAAAACATACTATTTGACTGTTCCAAAATTACACAGTCTAGCAAGCTTAAGCATTGAACAAGTGATTGGCATCATCTGATGTGATAGAATGACTCAAAAAACAGCGGATACTTGTGAAAGAACCAAATTGCCTAATTTAGGCATGCATTCACTGGGACAAGGAAACAGCAGTGAAGAATGTAGGAAGGGGTGGACACCACAGTCATGCATGCATTAACAGAGTAACAGTGGTGCCATTTCCACCTTTCACTGCTTATGCAAGTATTAATTAGTTTTGTTACATTGTTTCTCATTGTGGTCATCCATTGCTGATTTACTTCCCCGAACTACCCAAACTGCACTTCCACACCTCACCCAGTCAGTCTTCTGTGTTCCAAGATCTCCCAATAGAGAAAAGTCTTTCCTGCCTCACTTATTTTCCAAAAATGTCTTCTTGGCCTTGCCTGCCTCCTTAACTGAAAGACTCCCCCTCAGTTGCCCCAAGCGCTTCTAACACCTAGTTGTTTCCCACTGCCACTGTGTCAGCGTGGTTCCCAGCTCCTCATGCATTCTCAGTTTCCTCTCACTCTATTTCTGGTTTTGGTGACTTCTCCAAATTTTCCAAAGATAATTTCTGAAATTTCAACATGTCTTCTACATCATACTGTAAGAAACGATGACTCACTGTCTTATTGCACTGCAAAACTTTAAACGTCTGTCTTTAAAAGTTGTCTTCTAAGGTATTCAAAATATAAAAGCTGGCATGATTGAATGTTTTAAGAAACAATAGTTGTGTTGATTGCATTTTGAAATGTCATAGGATGCCAGAATACATTGCCCTAGAATGTACATATGTGTGTTTTAGTTAAATTCACAGTGGTAGAAACAATAATCAAAATGCAAAAAGAGAGTACAAATAATCTGATAGTTTGTTTTACAAGTGTTTTACAGTAACTCTAATGGAAGTCTGTGCTATTTAATTAGCTGCTTTCTTTTTCTGTTTTTTCCCTTTGATTTTTACAGCTGTGTCCAGAAGAATATTTTCTAGTACAGAAAGCAATAGGCAACAGTGCTAAGATCCTGATGACAATACACCAAGAACAAGAATGGAAGTAAATTTATTCAGCAATTCCACTGTTGTAAATGGTTCATCCATCAACCATAAGCAGTTGGAAGGGCATAGCCTCTGGGAAGTCATTACTATTGCTACTGTAACAGCAATTGTAAGCTTAATAACCATAGTGGGAAATATTCTTGTAATGATATCTTTCAAGGTTAACAGTCAGCTCAAAACTGTCAACAATTATTACTTGCTCAGCCTCGCCTGTGCAGATCTCATCATTGGAATATTTTCCATGAACCTTTATACATCTTATATACTCATAGGCCACTGGTCTCTTGGAAGCCTTGCCTGTGACCTGTGGCTAGCACTGGACTATGTGGCTAGTAATGCCTCAGTAATGAACCTCCTAGTCATCAGTTTTGACAGATATTTTTCCATCACAAGGCCTTTAACGTACAGGGCCAAGCGCACGCCTAAAAGAGCTGGCATCATGATTGGCCTGGCCTGGCTAATTTCCTTTGTGTTGTGGGCACCTGTAATCTTGTGCTGGCAGTATTTTGTGGGTGAACGAACAGTACCACCTGAAGAGTGCCAAATACAGTTTTTATATGAGCCCATTATCACCTTTGGTACTGCAATTGCTGCTTTTTACATTCCAGTGTCCGTGATGACCATTCTGTATTGCCGCATCTATAAAGAGACAGAGAAACGTACCAAGGACCTTGCTGAACTGCAGGGTTCGGAGTCTGTGGCAGAGTTTGAGTTGATAAAGCCTCAGAAAGCTTTCCTGAAGTCTTGCTTCAGTTGCAAGCAGCAAAACATAGCCAAAAGAGAGAGGTGTCAAGCTTCCTGGTCTTCATCTAGTCGAAGTACGTCAGCTACGGTGAAAGCCTCTCAGGCAACGAGTAGTTGTAATGACTGGGCTAAGGCTGACCAGTTAACCACCTGCAGCAGCTATGCATCTTCAGAAGAGGAGGATAAACTCACCGCTGATTCCGTTTTCCAAGTAACTTACAAAAGTCCATCTAAAAGTAAGGCAGAAGAGTTTAATGACAGTACAGATGTTGTTGTCAAAGACCAACCTGAAGAAAAAGATTTTGAGAACCAGAAATACTTTTTGTCGCCTGCCAAAGGCCACATACAAAAAAGTAAAAAATGTGTGGCCTATAAATTCCGGTTGGTGGTTAAGGCTGATGGCAGCCAAGAAGCCAACAATGGTTGCCGTAAAGTAAAAATAACTCCTTGTTCTGCTGCTCTGTCAAAGGATCCTTCCATCAAAAGCATGGATCCAAATATAAATAACCAAATAACCAAAAGGAAACGGATGGTTCTTATAAAGGAACGCAAAGCAGCACAGACTTTAAGCGCCATTCTTTTGGCTTTTATCATCACATGGACTCCCTACAATATCATGGTTTTGATCTCCACATTCTGCTCTGACTGCATTCCCCTGACACTTTGGCACCTTGGATATTGGCTATGCTATGTGAACAGCACTGTTAACCCCATGTGTTATGCCCTCTGTAACAAAACTTTCAGGAAAACTTTTAAGATGCTGCTTTTCTGCCAGTGGAAAAAGAAAAAAGTGGAAGAAAAACTATACTGGCAGGGCAATACCAGACTGCCATAATTACTCTTACATAAGGGATAAGAGGGAAAATAGATCTTGATGTATCCTAGTAAACTGACTGCAATTGTGTCTTTTCAAAGCTGTTGCTTTATATGTCTAGGGGTTAAATAATCTGCAGAAAAGTAAAATTTTGCATGAAAGTCATGTGCTTGGGATAAAGAAGTCAGTGGCTGCTGTGAGCAGCACAGGGTATTTGTGATTATGCAGTAGATCTGCATTAAAGTTATTATGTTTGGGATCTTCTGTCCTTTCAGCATGAGAAAGTGTAGAGGAAATTATAAACTACTAGAAATTAGAGTGGGATGGTCATCCAGTCATCAGGTCAGGTCATCCAGTCTATCTCCCTGTAGTGCAGAACTGTTTCTTCTTATAGTTCTTTTCTTCCTTTCTAGTGTATTGTCTATTTAGTTTTCAAGGTACCAATCAATGGAGCTTGTACTACTTCTGGTACTACTTCTGGGCGAAATGCTGCACCCAATACTAAATGTTTAGGGAGATCCATAATACTCCAAATGAACACACATATTATAGGAGAATGTAATACTGAGAAAATTCCCACTTTAAAGATGACTTTTCTGGAGACATAGGAAGGGCTCATAGTGGAGGAAATAGATAATGTATTTTCTATGTGAAGAAGCCAGTCCCAACCTCAATTCCATCATGCAAGTCACTGTCATCTGTAAAAAATGGTGATGTTTAGCAGGTACCTCTGAAGTTCTCTATTTCCCAATGCCTCTGAAGGAAATCTTAAAATTTTATGCTCTAGTGACAATGGTACAGATCAGAACTGACTGTAAAGCTTAATGCATATAGTCTATCTACTTCACAACATAAGGGAAGCCTTTTTTTGCAATCATCTCCTCTGTTGTTCTTCCCCTTGCCCCAGAAGTTTCCATTGATGGAGTGATCCAGAACAAGAGAAAAATATGTATTGATAACCTGTGCATTTACCTATATGTTATGAGATTATTAAAAACAGTGACAGAATTGGCATTTCTGAAAGAACAAAGATTTTTAAAGTAATTTTTAAATATTTCTATAAAACTATTAAGGAAACTTTGCACTTTCATAGCATTTTTTATCTTTAAATAGTTTTATAAATGCTAATTAACAGTACGTGTTTGGAAATATAGTTTATCTCCAGTCACTATCTTCTAGTCCAGCAGAACCATATCTGCTATAGTACTGGGGGCTGGAGTCAACCTCTCTGATGGCTGTGGCTTCTGGGACTGGGCTGTACTGGCCTCGTTACAATAAGATGAGACTCTGGCGCCCTACCTGAAGTTTGCCAGGGCTTTGGGTATGTGCTGAGGACACTTCTGTGGCAGGGGTGAACTGTGTGTGCCTGCCTGATGTCTGTGTTAGATTGGCAGGAGCCCTGCAGCATTGACCAAATGCCTGAGCGAGGGGCTGCCTTCAGCAGAAGGCCATTGGAACAGAGCTGGTGTCCTGGCTCCTTGTGGTAGAAACAAACGTGAAGCCTCAGAAAAGTTCACAAGAAAACAAAGTTACCGGTGACAGGAGTCATAAGGAGTTGAGTCCTAAAGTAAACAAATATTTATGAGTAAATGAGAGAGATCTCAGTGTATGCAAAATTCGGATTCAGCTCTAGCCTTTCTATCAAAATTTAGCATGAGATGCTCTGGCATATTAGTTTGAGCCAATCTTCATATTATATCTGCTTAGATGCGCTAGTGGGACATTGCAGTGGTGACATGACCCAGTTGCACATTTCAGGGATTGTATTAGTCATCCTGAATGTACCATTGCTCTCAGTGAAATTGTGGTATAATTATTAAATTGTCGTACCATCAAAATATTTCCCTACAGATACATAATTCCTCCATGTCAACAACCACAGTACAAGTAATTAGTATTTTTTATCTCCAATCTCCAGACGGTAAAGTTGTGTCAGTGAAAAATTAGCACTGCAGTAATGTAAAAATATGTTCTTTAAATTCACATGATTGATTTTGTAACACACCATACTGTGCCTATTACTTTTTGCACATTAGCATATGATTGATTAAAGGAAACTATAGGTCTTTATAAAAACCCTTTCATCAACTTTCCTCTGTCACCATCCAGAGCTTTTCTTGTGTACAGTAACTATGTACAAGTTGGTTATTATAGTGGGTTTATTTTATATTACATTGGATCAGGCATTCAGTAAACTGTGTTTGATTTTTAGCAAATGACTGTGTCCCTCTGCGGCACAAGCTGTAGTTAAAGGCAAAATTTATGAGGTAGTAACAGTTCCTGCTAGCTGCGGTGTTGTTGCTAGAGTAAAGCATTGGCTTCTGCTGAAATTAAATGGGATATTTTTTGTTGGTTTTGGCTTCTGTTGAACTAGAGTGTCCTGTAAATGTTTATGGACTCTGTGCTGAGTAAATGTATTAGAATACATGGTGATGGATGCAACAATGTTGGCTCAATGTAGTTGTGAAATACGTGCTCAAACTGTGCTGCCAGCACTTCACCACGTGAGACGTTACATGGCCAAACATGGGTACATTGTAAATACCTGGAATTACATAAAGAGGTGTGTGTTGCTTAATTGTTATGTAGGGTGGTTATTCTTAAAAAAAAATTCAAAACTGTAAAAAGAAAAACGTGATCCTCATCAGAGAAACAATTAGTACTTAATTATATTTTGTTTTCAAATTATATTTCATTCATTTTAAAAGTACTGTAGGACTTTTACAGTGTAAAACAATCTTGCTATCTGTATTTTTGTTCTTTTAATGAACCTTTTACTGATCTTGTAATTGATTATGGTCTCAGTCATGGATTTGTGAAATGATCTTTTTCGGTAAAATTACATGTCATTTATACATAATTACATACACATACATATATATAGATATGTATGTCTGTATTATCAATATAGATGCATAAATACACATCCCTAACTAAGCTTTTCAGAGACGCAGCATACTTTAGTATTTTTGAATATTGAATTTTCCCACAAACTGCGGGTATCATTTTTTGTCTCTCCCTTTTCATACATATGAGCCTCCCTATATATTCCAGATCCCCAAAAATTATCAAATAACACAAATCTTCTGTAAATATAATTTATGTTTGTAGATAAATACTAGGAAGAGTTCCCAGAATTTTTAAATGGGTATAGAACACCTAGTTACAGTTGTGCATTTTCTGTGACTACTTAGCATGGAGTGAAGAGCTTTGCAAAGGACAGAAAGTCAAGATGATAGAATATAAATGCAGGGGTTTCCTTTATAGAAAAATCCTGTTGAATTGAGGAAGGATGAAATCAAAGGGGTTACAGAGAAAATACCGTAAGAACCTACCTGTAAAATATGATACAGCATATTTTGCCATTAATTGTATAATTCAATTGCTAATCATGCTTACCCTACTCAACTATGCATGTCAATTAGTAACTGCTATTAACAGTTGAAAGCTATTTTTATACGTGGATTTTTGTTCCTTATTTTTGTTGTACCCATAATGAGACCTGCTCTGGGATATATGGACTTGAGGAGTCTAGATCCAGAGACAGTGATACACTTCAAGGCAAAATCCTTAATTGTACTTACTTATCACCCTTTAGATATTGTTCCAGTTTTAGAGCTGAGTCTCATGAAAAGTCCCCATCTCTAATTTAATTATCCTGATCATCCTACAATTCTATGATCTTATCTCCCACATAGGGCTTTTCTCTGAAGTCTGTGAAATTCCTGCCTTGTTATATTTGAGAGGTGACCTGAACATGTCAAACTAAGTTAACTGATAAATCTTCATGCAAATGTAGCAAAGGATAGTCACATACCTGAAGGAATAAAAATGTCACTGGGATGTGGTAAGTATGTAAAATCTAAATGAGAAATCATTACAAAAATTAAAGAATCTGGTATCAATCTGGAAGATGCTGCTGTCTCGTAGAACACAGTTATGAAATTGGATACCCAGTTTGAAACTGAATCAAATATCTGTGGACTTTTTTCAGATTCTGGATATTCAACAGAATTTTGTAAGATGCTTCTTTACTTGTGGTAGGAAACACAGTTTCCAGTTCACCCCTTCATAGTGGGATTACCAAAATCTTCATACTGAAGGAGAATTTTTGGATGCTTCTTTTTAAAAGTAACTCTGTAATTTTCAGGGGACATACATACTTCTGCCTTCTCCAGATTCTTTGCTTTAGGAAAACAAACAAACAAACAGAATAATGTAATTCTCCTCTGAAATTAGATTTCTGTGTGTTCTATAGAGATAGAAATAATATGAAGGAATCATTTGGGCATAGTGAGAAGCAAATACATGTTTCCTCAACTGTACGTAACAGTCGAGATGGAGTTAGCATTTGCTATGACCTGTGCTCCTAGGCGCTTCTCTGTTGGAAAGGACTCTGCCCAAAAAACTTCATACTGCTTACACCTTCTTGATATTACAGAAGGTTTTCTTTTTAAAAACAAAAAACACCACCCCACCCCCCCAAAAAACAAACAAAAAAAACCAAAACCCAAAAAACACAGCACCCCACATTCACTACTTTTATGAGCTACAGACAGTTATGGGTCAGAACTTCCCCCTGAAAGGCTCCCCCGTAGTGTTTGCCTTGGGGACTCTAAGTGTTCCATCAGCTCCCGAAATGCTACCACAGCCACTGGGTACTCAGTGGCTTCTCTATTTTGATATTCCCTTCCAAATCTAAACTTCAAAAATGGATACTGTTTCTTTTCACTTAAACACTCATCTTTCCTTCTACCAAATCAGAAAGAGGCCATTTATTTCTTATATAGTCATCCCAAATCTCTGGTCATTAAAGTTCAGTGATGGAGAAAAAAAATCTGTTCAGTTTAGACAGCCTTTTGCTAAGGAATTACCAAGTGGAATTTAGTCCCCCTTTTTTAAGGCTCCATGCCCTTCCCTTTGAGAGCTCTAGAAAGAAGTGCTGATGAGTGTATTGGAATATTCTTTCAGGATCTCCGGAAAATCTTGCCAGATCTACTTCCTGCCCCACATTCACTGACTACAGTGACATCCTCCAAGCCCCTCAAGCAGCTTGAAACAGTGGAGATGACACTGACCTGCTTGCTTTAAAACAAACCAACCATGTGACTTTGAAGTGGCTCAAGCCATTTTATTCTTATTTTTTCCCCCTCCCAGGCCCCATCCACAGGTAGCTGTGATCGTTCAAAGCTCATCCTTCTCCTTCGCTACTTTTGTCTCAAAAAAAAAAAAAAAAGAAAAAAAAAGATAGGAAGAGGGGTAATGGTTTTAAACTGAAAGAGGGAAGATTTAGATTAGATACTAGAAAGAAATTCTTTACTGTGAGGGTGTTGAGACACTGGAACAGGTTGTCCAGAGAAGCTGTGGATGCCTCATCCCTAGAAGTGTTCAAGACCAGACTGGATGGGGTTTTGAGCAACCTGTCTAGTGGGAGGTGTCCCTGCCATGGTTGGAACTCAATGATCTTTAAGGTCCCTTCTAACTCTAACCATTCTATGATTCTTATTTATTTCCATCCACTACTTAGTCCTAAATCCAGCTCCAGTAGTCATTTCCATTTATATTTTGTTTAGAAGTGTGGGACAAACCTCAGTCCCTGAGACTTTCCTTGAACTGAATTAGTCTTTCTGTCTTGTTTTTGCTTGGAGACTTGTTGTTATGAATTATTGATACAATTTAATCCGATTCCCATACTGGAATTCAGTGTCAGCATAAGTTTTTAGGGTGCCAGTTAATACCAGAGAGTGCCTGGGGAGCTGGATGTGGGCTGCTGGTGCTTAAGTCATTCATATAGCTAATTTGCACGGTCCTTTCCTCCAAAATCCTCCAAAAGAGGCCAAGGGTGGGCTGCAGAGCAGGTTACTTGCCTTCAAGGATCAGATGCAGCCTGCTGGCTTTCGGTGCTGTCTTTCCAAGTCGAGTATTCAAAACACGTTTTCAGAAGGTGTGTGAGAATCTGGCTATATGGCCAAGAATTCAAATAAAAGCTACAGGAGACTGGCAGCACTTGGGTGATTTTCTTGTATCCTCATTACAACTTTGGAGGCGTGCTGATAGAGTTACAGCAGAACCCACATTAAATTGACTCAATGACATAAACTCAGTTCAGACACTACCCATTTTTTCCCCTATCGCACTTCTGTCTCTGAACACAATTTTAGGGGGAAAAAAAAAATCAGATGCTGAAAAACAAACATGTATGCTTTATTGGCCTCACCCGTGTAACATATCTGTATATCATTCTGAAAATGTTACAATGCATTCTAAAAAACAAAAATTTTTTTCTTGGCTTTCCCACTTCCTAATTAATGTCTCTTCTTAAATAATCCCAGAAATCTTGGTCTTCTTAAAACACAATACAATTTATTTTATGTGAAGTAATTTTCATGGAAATTATGAAATTTCCATTTTTAAATTAAAAAGCAGGAGTTTGCCAGTATCTCTTGGCTGAGTTTCTGTAATCGAAATAGTCAAGAAAACATACAAGGTATTCTAATTATTATCCTGAAATTTTGTATAACGCAGCAATGAAAACTCTTCAGCTGTCATACAGCTATTCCAATAACATAGAAACGTGTGAAGTAACCCAAACTGCTGTAAAAGAAATCAAGGTCTACAGGGTTATCGAAACTGAAATCCTTTTATTTATGATTTTAAAACAGATGAATCTAAAATGAAATGTAACTATTCTCTATTTTATAACCAGAAAAAAAGACCCTGTTTAAATAATGTTAAGGTTGAGTGCCAAAATAATTGAAGCTAGCAAATGTGAAATAAAGCAAACACTCTTGGTGGTGGTTTTAAAAAAACAGAGAAAGCTGAAGCACATCATGGAACAGGAAGAAGCAACAGTCAAAACATGATAAACAAAGTAGACTCATATGCAGGAAAAAAAATGAAGCAATAAGTAAACAATTGTGAAATCAATTTGGTTTTTAAAAATATACATTCACTGAGTTTCCTGGGGAAAAATTCAGAGGAGTTGTAAGCTTTGGATTAGTAGCTTTAAATGGGAAAGCTGATGATCCCATTAGCTCTGAGTGATCTAAAAAGAAGGAAGAAAAGCCTATGCTGAATACTTCATTGTGTATGGGATCATTAAAAAGTAGAGATAAATAGAAGAGTCAATGACGCGGAAAAGAAGCTGTGGGAGATGAGGCTCATTCCAATTTTATATATTAAAATACCTTTCACTAAAAGTAAAAAGGAAAGGCCTGATGCTGCCCTCCAAACAATACTCTCCAATATGTGTTTTGTAAATGTAGGTACTTCACTAAAAATTTCCTTCCTGTGTGATATGTGAAGATGTGCAATTATAGGAGATCAGCCATGAACGTTCATACTGGAGCAAAAGCTTCTGAAATGCATGGATATTCATGTATATCTTGCACAAGATATCACACACTGGATTTCATATTTGACTCCTCTTATGACTATAAAATTAATTATTTAAATCTTCTGGCAGAGGTCTTAGTTTCTGACAGTGACTTCCACTTACGTGGTTGGTAGATGTCTATGTCCTGGTCCAGTCCTGGATGATATGCTATCAAAAAGCCCTTGCAGACCTGCAGAGGCCCAAATTAAATTTTCAGTCATGATTACTTAGTGCAATTATTCAGTCAATGTGAGTTCACTCCAGTCACTGGACAAAGAATGGATGTTCCTTTCAAAGTAACACGGCTTATCTACAGTTCAACTTTTTGACATGGACAGGACTTGGTTGGATATGACACGCTGTGGTCAATAGGTTTGATCATCATCCATGCAAACTTGCACAGGCGTTGCTTGTTGCAGTCCTTTTGCCAGTATATCACGTTTCTACGGTTTAGATTTGCTCCAGCACATGCATCGTACCACCAGCCTCCTCCAGGAACCCCGTTGAGTTCCAGTTTAGCACAATTCTGAAAGTAATTGTCATTGTCTCTGTCCTTGGTGGTGAACTTCTGGTTGTCATGGAGATAAGCTTCCGTGTCCAATGTCAGAGCATCAGTGGCATTGCCTTTGTATAGACCAACCCTGATTCGGTATTGAGATGCTTCATCTTCAATAAGGAATGGTTCATACTGTCCCCATTTGATTTCAGCGTTTAGGTTTACAAGTTTAACTCCAAGTATATATTTCACGGAGCTGCTAGTTAACTGATGCATATATTCATTTCCTAACCAGTGGTTATCTTGAACGGAGCCAAATCCGTATTTGTAATCCTGCCAAGTCCTATCAAAGTCAACAGTACTATTAGCAGTAATGTGCTGGATTACTGTCCAGCCACCATCCTGCATGTTACAAAAGACAACAATTGGGTCCTCCTTTGGTTGGATGATGTAAAGACCATCCCTGGAATTTCCTTTGGAGCGCTGAAAAATCTCAAAACAATCCCTTGGATAGTCTGAGTAGGAAAAAGAGAACAAGTTTTAAAGTAAATTGCTGTTCAAATAGTACATTTTAGATATTGAACTCTGTCCTTTAGAGTAAGTGAATGATTGCCTTCTGTCTGGAAGGTGACTCTGACTTCATCCCAGCTGGTGGGCTAAAGGGGGAAGACTTCAGGGAGAACATGCAGGAAATGTTCAGAAATTAAGAAAAAAAATAAGGGTTTGTTACCCTGTCATACAACAGAAATGTGATTTCCCATTTATGAAAGAAATGTGGTTGAAAAGCCAAAAGTTATGTACAGACCACTGCTTTTCCTCCTGTCTTCTTCCAGTTAGACTAGTCAGCAAGTTTCCAATTCCCCGTGCCATGCGTTGGACAATTGTGTTCAATTACTAGACCTAGCCTTATCCTCAACAAATAAATCTAATTTCTCTTTAACTAATTTATTCTTCGGGCACTTGTAACATCCTTGCATTAAATTCCGATACATATGCCATGTGTTCATTGATAAAAGGGAAACATTAAAGCACATTTCTTGCTAATACAAAACTTACAAACATCTGAGGATTTTCTTAGGAACAGTTCTTGTCACTCAAACTCCAGGCTAAATCTTACCACTAATTTGCAGGTATAACTACAGTGCTGTGCAGTGCTGAACACCAATATCAGGAAAACACGTGAAAGTGCTTTTCCATTTTATTGTTTATCCAGTAGACTCAGAGGGTGATGAAAATGGCATATAAGGCTTGGGATGACCCTCTCTACTGGGCTAAAATATATGTTTTTTAAGTGTAATTTGCTTATAAGGTAACTTCTTGCTGTAGTATAGTATCAAGCATCTTTGAGACTAAGGCACAATGCTCTGCTTTTTACAATTGACTTTGAGACTCCTAAGAACCAGAATATAATTTATTTAAATATAAATTTATGTATGCATGAATTCATACATAAAGAATTCCTTTTCTAGAGAAGCGTGTTATTCAATGTCTGTTCCGTTACTCGGGAACATGTTTCTAAATTGAAATAACTCACTTCTCCATAGAGTTGAAAGGCATATCATTATACTATGGAATAATCACCATCTATATTTAATAAAAACTTGACAATTTTAATATCTGTGTAAGAAAAATTCCTACAGACCACCCGTGATGTAAAATGTCAGTTCTTCAGACCTATGAAATCCTATTTTCTGCCTTGATAATGAAGGATGGGAATTTAGATACTGTATTTAGAACTTAACTTTTTCTTCTGGGAAACTAGGATAGTTTGGCAAGGTGGGGTTTTTTTGTTTGGGTTTTGTTTTTTTTTTCCCCAAAAATTTGCAAAAAAAAACAGCTAAGGAAGAATATTTCCAAAGATAAAAATTTTTAAAAAAAGCTCAGAAAAAACCCTCTTCTCTTCCCAAACCACTGACCAGAGAGTCCCTGCTGATCCTTTTACTGAATGCATTGTTTTTCTTTTCCTGAACAGAAAGCAGAGTCTGAAAAGAGTCAATCTATGGTCTCATGACCAACAGATCAAAAGTACATGGAAGTCCCCAGCTTCCCAGGGACCATGAGTAACTTTTATCTGCTACCTGTCCTGTAGGGAATTATATCATGCAGTCTTCACAGAATTATTAAATTTCTTCTCTTCCAACTGCAAAGCACTGTAGAGTTCAGTAACTGTCACTACTCTGTTAGAAATACTCATCTGGTTTCCAATCTAATTTTATTAATGCCCACTGTCCATCCATTTCATTCTCGTGTCATGTTGTCCTTTAGTTAAATAGTGTTTTTTCCTGGGTAATAAGCCCTGATGTACCATGAAGACAACTATATTTTTAATCAGCCTTTATTTTGTTGGGTAAATTCTGTTAGGATAAAAAAGTTCTTTTATTATTTAGTATAAGATAAAACTTCTGTTCTTTAATTGTTTTAGTAACTTTTCTGCACCTCTTCACTGCAAATTAATCTCCTATAATGTGGGTAAAATTTGCACACGATATTGCAGATGGCCTTATATAGTGCCACTGATTCTTCCCAAGTCTTATTAAAAACACCTCTGTTGATATTTTCTTGGATTACCTTTTTATTGTTTAGTTGTGTTTAATCTGGAGTTTGGTCTTTGGATCTTTGTAACTGGTAAGGTCCACACCTTGCAGTAAAACCTAGAATTCTGTACTTCATTTTTCATCCCAAGGGTATTACTTAAGAGCATCTGATTATTTTTTCTGTGTAATATTCTAATTCTTTGTATTTACTTTTCTCTACTTCATGTTATCATTAAATTTTATCAGCATGTTCCTATTTTTGCATCAGTATTCTTAATAAGAATACTGAAAAGATCACTTATAAGCAAATACTTCCAGTCTCCCCTTGAGTTTATGGTTTACTTTTCTACCCAACTCATTGCCATTTACTTTTCAATCTCTACTGAAATTATAATGTAACCCTACCTTTGTGATTTAATATTGCATGAAGTATTTTATCATAGGCTTTGCAGAAGTCCAGATGGACTAAACCTGTTAAATAGTATTATTCATAGTACCAGTATTGTGTTAAATATAGTCTTTTATATTCAATATTCAGAAGTTTATTGGTACTTCTAAGCCACTCAGGACAGATTTACAGAAGCATATAGGCTTTCCAAGGACCTTTTATGCCTTTCGTTGCCTAATAGAATCTACAGCCATGAATAGAATACTTCAAACCTCAATACTATCTGCATGACATTATTAATTGTCCTGAAAGAGCAGAACTGTGTACATGACTCTGTACCCCAGTTAGAACGTTTGCCTGGCAGACATAGTCTGACTCCAAACCTGATCCCATGATTTTATAGAATGATTATTTAGGTAATTTATATGGGGACGTCCAAGCCAGTGATATATACTGTGACAGTTACATTTGCCCTTCTCAGTGGATATTATTAACATAAAATGGAACAACTTCTATAGACAGAAAATGAGAAAATCATTTAGGCTAACTGTTACATGATTTACTTGGAAAGTGAATTTTATAAACTCTCAAGTGCCATCAGTCAGAGGAGGAAAATGAATCAATCCCACTGCTCTTTTTGTGTACCTGTTATGTGGGATCTACTCTGGTAAATACATTAGAAAACCTACCAAGCTGGACCTTGCATGCTAGGGGTGCCTCAGTTATAGGTATCGATGGGTTTTAGGTACCGAGGTGTCAGGTGTAATGTAGATATGATTGTCCTAAGAGCAAGTCTCCAAATGCTATAAAATATTTTTTTACAAAAAACCCCTGTTAATTTCTCTTGAATTAGATGACAGCTGAGCAATGGTTTTAAAGATTCTAGACTTCAGGGCAGGATATGTTCACATTGCAAAGTATTTTTGCAGGGCTAACTTTCAAATACATTGGCTGAAAACATAGTAACAAAGCAATAAAGTAAAACACAGCACGCATCCAGATCACTCACTCTCTTCATGAGTACCTTTTTCATTGGTGTTACTCAGTCCCTCGTAGCCTCTTTGGGGGAGAAGGTGGGCATTAGCCAAGTCCACTACCTCTTTGGTGCTCACTGACACAGTGCAATGAGAGAGCAAGAACAGAAGAAATCCCGCTGAGCTCATCAACATCTTCCTTCCAAGTCAGTCCTCCTGCAGCAATACAGAACTGTAACACAGACTGGAACTGAAAATGGAAAGATTTATGATGTTTAGTATGAAAGTCCTGAAGGAGAAAGAATTGAAATACCTAGCTTCAATACAGTGGTCAAATTGGCTTCTCCCATCTTTCAAGGACCTTTCCTTTTCCTGATGTCTCACACCCTATTTCTGACTCATCATCCCTCTGACATGGAGCACTGTGCTGTGACACTTCAAATGTCTCTCACTGCACCATGCTGGTCAATGAAACATGATGCAATTTTGTGTCTGATACAAAGCCATAGAAAGTAACGTAATGACAAAAAAAGAAAAGCACATCTGATTTTTATCAGAATTGAATTTTGCTTATTCCCTGAGTCCAAACTGTAGTGGTCGAACTGGCAGAAACAGTAGTACTAGCTCTGCTGACTGTAGTTCAAACAGTACTCAAAGACATGGCTTTCTGAGCGCTGGGAATATTATCATGCACTGGAGGACTCACATCAGCACATCTGACTATGTTTTTTGTGAATTTCCATTTACAGCTTTAAATAATAGGTTACAGGTTTAAATCAGATTTTTAAAAAAAAGCTCAAAAACAAAGCAAAAAGAATTTTTCTTCAGCCTCTTCAAAACCCATAAGTATTCAATATATTGAATCCAAACAGTTTTGAGCCTCATTCTGTCCTCCTTTTAGGGTTACACATCTAGTAACCCTCCATCCAGTATAGCAAGAGAGCTTACTGGACTGCATCCTGGGGTCCTCACTTAAGCAAATCCCAGCTTGACTGAAGAGGAATTTCTATATCAACGAGAGCTTAGACTGAATCAAGGTAACAAGTGTTTCCCATACTCTCAAAGGACACATTTACTTAGGCTCTAGCCAAACTATTTTATTTTTATTTTTAAGGACTGAGCTCTCCACGGTGGCTTTGACAAAGGCAGAAAACAGATATAGCAAGATATCGGTCAGAGCTTATTTCCTGCCAGAGTCAGCACAGAGTCTAGAGAGGCCCGTACCTTTCTCTGCAGCAGCTTATGTTGCAACAGAGCCACATTCCTTATAAATCTAATGACTTAGCAGCAGGTTCAGCAAACTGTTTTCCAGAGTGAAAAAATATTCAGTACATTTTCTTTAAAAATGTCCAAGATAAATTGTTGTCATAAAGTTCAGGTTTGAGAGTTGGTTTTTACAACTACCGTACAGACAATCAGCAAACCAGAATTATCTACTTGACTTAAAACTATTCAGTAATAACTCTGATTTACTATTAACATACGATCTGCTATTTTATGCAAAGCTGGTCATTTGACATTGGGGTCATAGTAAACAGGAAAATTACGTTCCATGAAATTTGGCACAGGATTTCCCTTAAAGCACTTAGGTTCTACTGTGCCCACATTTCCCATTGTCATGTATTATTTTCCCTGAAAGCTTCTATTATTGTTGCTATTATAAATCATTATATTATAAATAATTAAAAAAAAAAAAAACCAAACCTAACCCACAATCATCACTGAACTTCGGGAAATCTATACTTGCATCTGGAGTTATTTTTTTAGTTGCTTTGCTTTTCTCTTAGTATTTTTGAGTGAGTCAGTCTTTTGTTTTGCCTCATATTTACACATTGAAATGATTTACAGATCCATTTAATTCCAGAATAGAACTTGGTATTATAAATTATTAAGAAAGCAACTGAAGAAACCAGCACTAGGCAGGCATCTTACCTCTTTCAAGTGAAGCTTGGCGAAGAAAAACACACACAGATAAGTGAGCTCATTCTTTACAGTTGTACTTTGCCTGCTACTTAAGTCCAGGTGAATAAATCAGCTCCAGCACACTATCTCAAATGCAGCAAAATTGCATCTTCATTATTTCACACTGCTTTTACTCTGGTGGACTTTGCTCTGACATATTACACTTGCAAGTAAGTATGTATGAATTATAAAGTACAAAGATTAAAACAACTCAGTAACTACATTAAATTTCCTTGATTAATAAACAGACACATTGATGGAGAACCACAAAGACGTTTTAGTTCAGCAAATTATTTATGTTGCTTAAATGCACGTAGACAGATGCTCAAATGTACTATGCTATTTTGCATATGTGAATTAACTAGATGCTATACTGCTAGTCATATTTAAACTTGCACAGAGACAACTTGATTTATAAGCATTAGGAACAAACCAACCATAAACGTTGTTGTTACTTCATGTTTTAATGTGAATGAATCAGAAGCAGTGTCTCAGAGCTATAAACAGGAAAAAACAAAAGCAGAACAGGCTGGTCAACAGGTTTCTATTTTAGTTTATCTGTATTAACAAGAGTTAATTAACATTAATTCAAGTCAAAACTGTAATGAATCAGATGAGTTAATAGCTGCTACACATAGGAAAGTTGTACTGTCTACCTGCATGGCCTTTAGATGATGTCTAATCTAGCATTTACCCTTTTCAAGATGAGCCAACACTTAGGTTTTGTGCTCCTTGATCCAGCCTGCAACCCACTTTGATCAGGTTCCATCCCTGAACCCAACTCAAAATTAAAATTGGTGGAGCATTTAAGTGCTGTGCAAGCTCTACTTAAGGATTTGTACTATGCATAATTTCTATTCTTCAATAATTCATCCTCAGTGAAAGCACATGTGAGGATTTGCATTTCATGGACGATTAAATAAATACACATAACAAATGTTTTAGGGAACATTTACTTGTAACGTTTAAAACTCAGTGATATTTCTTTTCATTTTTAAAGTACAAGCAATGCTTTATTATACATGACGATGGCCACTGGGAATCAGAAGAGTATCTTTTCCCTGACTCTGGCCAGTAGCAGAGCTATAGGGAAAAGTTTAAGAACGTGTTCTCTCTGCTTTTAGCATTATGTAGCTCAGGGAATTTCTGGTATCTGTATGTTTAACATATTTAATTTCTGGTTAGTACCGAGCGTTATAAACCTTGGCTAAGACATGAAAATGCTGTATTGTAGCTTATGGAATAACGAAAGTGCTTTGAAGAGATACAGATCTTACTGAAATAGTATGCTAAGAAAGGGCCGGAGAAGGTACCTTTCCACTCTGTCCATATTGATACACTCAGAAAACACCATTGACTTCAGTGGTATTTATATATAGGTCTCATGTTACCCTGATATAAATTGGAATACATCTTTGTTTTGTGCCTTTGATTCCTACATTTACCATCACTGTTTATGTCCTCCCCCATCTTTCCATTTTTCCTTACTTTCTTGCTGCTTGATTCTCTTTGATGATTTCCAAACTTTCATCTGAGCTGGCAGAGCAGAACTGAAGTGGGAAGAGAAAAGAAAAGCCAACAGCATTCATTCACTTGTGCTCACAAAAGCATCTATTTCTGTAGATGAGAACTTTGAAGAACAATGAAAATCATTACATATTACTCTGGTCTTGATAAACTATTTTGAGAATAATTTTTCAGCCCTGAAAATTATATAGTGATCTTAAGGTAGGACTACTTTACTTTGTTATGGTTTGGTTACACACAGATTTCAAAATAATGCATTACGATAATGACTTATTGTTAGCCCAGTGACCACATATTCCTTCTCCACAGTATGCTGAAGTTTTAATTATCCCTCTGATTCTGCTCAGCTTTAACTGGCAGGCATTCATTTGAATTTTTCCAGTGCAGCCTCTCCTATTAAGTCTCTTTACAACTTTTAACAACTCATGGCACACCCTTGTAAAGGAAGAATTTGACTGAGATTGATCAATTTACTACTTCATCAAGCTCTGAAGTTAGTTGCAAAGACACCTGGCTACCGTATTGCAACTGAACAGACTGTCTGT
This sequence comes from Tringa tobata, assembly GCA_033628505.1. Classification (NCBI taxonomy): domain Eukaryota; kingdom Metazoa; phylum Chordata; class Aves; order Charadriiformes; family Scolopacidae; genus Tringa; species Tringa tobata. The sequence continues at coordinate 8,523,406 of JAHREE010000101.1, forward strand.
GTAAGGAATATGAAAAATATCCATATCTAACCCATATAATGAAGCCATCACTCCTAGCAAGGGCAAAGTAGAAACCTAGATAATGATGTCAGTAAGTGCCAGTAAATATTATACAATCATAGAATCATTTAGGTTGGAAAAGACCTTTAAGATCATCAAGTCCAACCTTTAACCTAACACTGCCAAGTTCGCCACTAAACCATGTGACTCATCCACTTCCCTGGGCAGCCTGATCCAATGCTTGACAGCCCTTTCAATGAAGAAATTTTTCCTAGTATATATCTAAACCTCCCCTGGTGCAACTTAAGGCCATTTCCTCTTGTCCTATCACCTGTTATTTGGGAAAAGAGACCAACCCCCACCTCGCTACAGCCTCCTTTCAGGTAGTTGCAGAGAGCGATAAGGCCTCCTCTTCCTCTGAGCCTCCTCTTCTCTAGGCTAAATGACCCCAGATCCCTCAGCTGCTCCTTATCAGACTTGTTCTCCAGACCCCTCACCAGCTTTGTTGCCCTTCTCTGGACACACTCCAGCACCTCAATGTCTTTCATGTAGTGAGGGGCCTAAAACTGAACAGAGCACTCAAGGTGAGGCCTCACCAGTGCCCAGTACAGGGGGATGATCCCTTCCTAGTCCTGCTGGCCACACTATTCCTGATACAGGCCAGGATGCTGTTGGCCTTCTCAGCCACCTGGCCACATTGCTGGTTCATATTCAGCCAGCTGCTGACCAACACTTCCAGGTCCTTTTCCACCAGGTGGCTCTCCAGCCACTCTTCCCCAAGCCTGTAGCACTGCTGGTTGTTGTTACCCAAGTGGAGGACCTGGCACTTGGCCTTGTTGAACCTCATAAAATTGGCCTTGGCTTATTGATCCAGCCTGATCCAGCCTGTCCAGATCCCTCTGCAAATCCTTCCTATCCTCAGGCAGATCAACAGTCCCTCCCAACTTGCTGTCATCTGCAAACTTATTGAGGGTGCACACAATCCCCTCATCCAGATCATTGATAAAGATATTAAACAGAGCTGACCCCAGTACTGAGCCCTCGGGAACAACAGTTGTGACTGGCCACCAACTGGATTTAAGTCCATTCACTACAACTCTTTGAGTGCCATGCAGAGAATTTTTTACCCAGCGACACATAAGCCTGTCCAAGCCACGAGCAGACAGTTCCTCCAGGAGAATGGTGTGTTAAATGGTGTCAAAGGCCTTACTAAAGTCCAGGTAATCAACATTCACAGCCTTTCCCTCATCCACTAACTGGGTCACCTTGCCATAGAAGATCAGGTTTGTCAAGCAGGACCTGACTTTCATAAACCCATACTGACTGGGCCTGATCACCTGGTTGTCATCCAAATACCACGTGATGGCACTCAAGATGATCTGTTCCATGACCTTCCCAGGCACTGAGGTCTGACTGACAGGCCTGTAATTTCCTGGATCCTCCTTCCAGCTATTCTTGTGGATGGGTATCACATTTGCTAACCTCCAGTCAACTGGGACCTCCTGGTTAACCAGGGCTGCTGATATATGATTAAAAGTGAGTCAGTGAGCACTTCTGCCAGCTCTCTCAGTCACCTTGGGTGGATCCTATCTGGTCCCATAGACTTGTGCAGGTTTAAGTGGTGCAGCAGGTCACTGACAGTTTCCCCTTGGATTATGGGGGCTTCATTCTGCTTCTTGTTTTCCAGTTCAGGGAGCTGGTTACCCAGAAAACAACTGGTCTTGCTATTAAAGACAGAGGCAAAGAAAGCATTAAGCATATCAGCCTTTTCCTCATCCTTTGTCACTGTGTTTCCCCTCCACATCCAATAAAGGATGGAGATTCTCCTTAGGCCTCCTTTTGTTGCTAGTGTATTTATAGACACGTTTTTTATTGTCTTGTGCATCAGCAGCCAGATTAAGTTCTGTTTGGGTTTTGGCCCTTCTGATTTTCTCCGTGCATAACCTTATTACATTCTTGCAGTCCTCCTGAGTTGCCTGCCCCTTCTGCCAAAGGTCATAAACTCTCATTTTTTTCTGAGTTCCAGCCAAAGATCTCCATTCAGCCAGGGCAGTGTTCTTCCCCTCTGGCTTGTCTTTTGGCACATGGGGACAGCCTGCGCCTTTAAGATTTCCTTCTTGAAGAATGTCCAGCCTTCCCGGACTCCTTTGCCCTTCAGGGTTTCTGCTCCTAAGCAACTCTGTCAGTCAGGCTCCTAAACAGGTCAAAGTTTGTCCTCCAGAAGTCCAAGGTGGCAGCTCTACTAACCCTTCTCCTTACTTCTCCGAGAATCGAAAACTATCATTTTGTGATCGCTATGCCCAGGGATGGCCTCTGTCATTATGGGAAAGGCTTTGACACAGGCTAGCAATTTGCGTACCCAGGGTCTTTGAAACACTTGAGATGGATGATTTACAGCTTTGTATTGTTGCCAGAAACATATAAAAATGCTAACTTTCAGGCAATAAACCTGTTCAGCATACCAAGGAACTCAAAAGACAAAGTTCTAACAAGGCAAAACACACAAACATAAAAAAAAAGGTCTCACTGAGTATCCTTCCTGAAAGACGTTTTATGGGTGCACCAGCACAAGCAATTGTTTTGGGAAAACAAAAACAAAACAACCCAAAAAACAACAAAGAAATATTTTTGCAACTTTGAGTGGCTTTGAATTGCTATGCAACCTTGGCTAAATACACTTTGTTATCTTTGTATAGCATCAGTAACAAAAAGAAAGTGTTCAAAACAGTTTTCACTTGTTCTTGAACTTCTGAACTGGCGATGGCATCTTAAGTGTGTATTTTGTCTGACATTGCAGAAAGCAGTTATTAACTGCTGAAACAAATTGCAAATAAGACTGTTTTCAATATAACTACTAAATCTCTTTTTACACATACATTATTTGTGAGATGAACCATTATTTGGGAAATGAACCGAGTTATATATTTTTGACTGAATGTAAAACAAAATAAATGCCTCCCTCTTAGAAACATTTGACTTCTCAAATGTCCAGTAAATTTTTTTCAGATTTCTTTATGAAAATATTCCAAGTTCTTAAATAAACACAAAACCCATATTCTTCATGTCTCCTTGTTGAACCATAAACTAAATTCTAAAGGTAAAGAAACTTAACTGAATTTAAAAGGGTTCACTTTCAATAAAAACACTGAGGTAGGACCTAACTTGAAAAATACATCCAAATCCATCATACTTATTGATGAATGAAATTAATTTTAATGAAGGAGTAGGACTGGAGTCCAGATTAGGTGAAAACCATCTCAAAGACACTGAAGAAGTTAGGTATTTTCAAAGTGGCAAGGACAGATTAAATTCTACAGGCACCTTATGAACTAGCGAAAGTCCCCTCTGAACCATTTACAATTACCTTTTAGAAGTCATGGAAGTGCCAGAGGACTTCAGTGGGGATAGTAGAGGCCTATCTTTTGAAAAAGAGAAAAACTATGAGAAATAAAGAACTGTGAGCTACAAAACTTAGAAAACAAGAGAACTGAGAAAAACGGGGTAAAGTGATGAAAGGTAAGATGATAAGGTGATGAAAATCAGCCAGTGTAGACTGGTCAGGAAAGAAATCAAAACAGGCTTGTTCTTCCCTGCTACACGGATCCCACACTTTCACAACCTTTGGTCCTTCCTCTAAACATTCCATAGAAAGCTTCACACATTCCAACAGTCCCATTAAAGGCATCTCATAATAACCTTTTAACAATTCCAAAGCGCCATTCCTCCTGCATCCCATAGTGAGTCCTCTGTAGGCAACGCTTCACTATGCAAGTTCTGGGAGAGTTTCTTTGGTTTTCACACCAGGGGCAATGGTCTATTCATTCTCCTTTGGTAGTCTTAGGAGCAGTCAAGTCTGTGTCTTCCAGTTTTCACTGATAAGGTTAACTGGGGTTCCTCTGCCTGTCACTATTCATCTGAACCTCACCAAGCTTTTGCGTTTACCATGATTAACCACATAGTCTAAAAATAACACCGGGCAATGACCACAATCTGTGACTTGGGAGGTTCAAATTGGGCATTTGGGAAAGCTTGTTCACCAGGAGTAGTGCAGCATGGGAACAGCTTTCCCAGATGGGTCGTGAAACCTCCATGCGTGGAGGTTTTTAATGCTGACCAGACACACCATGGTGTTGGTGATAACTCTGCTCAAAGTGAGATTGACTAGAGACCACCAAGAGAGCCAACAGCTCCATCATCAACTGGCTGGACTTCAGAGATAATAAACCTTAAAAGTATCTAGCATTTCAGATTTGATACAGATTTGGCACACTGCAAAATATGACTCAAACTCAGAATCACAGTTTAAACACTACTTACTTAGGTATCAGTCAGCTTTCAGGATAATTTCCACTACAAAAAAGACATTTAGTAAAATCACTGAGGCGAAAATATTTTCCATTTCAATGCACCAGTTTTACCTCAAGTATCTGATCAAAAACAAATAGCAAAAAAAATTTGATAAGTACCTGCACAAATATTTGACTCAACAAGTTTAGCTGATTATGAGACCAAAGATTTTTAACAAGCAATGTGTTGATCTTTGGTTTGAATGAATTAGCTATACTGTTCAGCTTAAAACATTGTAGCCTAACCTTGTAATATGAGTCTAAACATTATTTTCTCATCCGGGACAAGAAGCAGCTGGGAGTATTGTCATGGCAACCATCTCATTTTCAAAGAGAGATTTCTATGACTTCTGTTGCTCTCTAGCAAGCTCACAGCTGAAGTAGCTTTGCTAAAAAAAATGACAAAAATGGGGGGCTTTTCATATAGAGCAATATACCATCACAAGAAATGCTTGGAAGGATCATAAAAAGAATGATTCAGAACATAAGACAGGCTTTAAATAAACAAATTAAATTTTCAGTTTGATGATGAGCCCAGGGAAAAAACAAATCAAAAAAACAAACCCGAGCCACATCTATCCCGCCACGACAACATGCATTTCTGCAGCTGACTCTGGAATGGGTCTCTCCTGGAAATGATAGTTATCACAGATCTCAGTGTCTCACACTAACTGCATGACTTAGTTTCTTGATCCTGCTGTTGTTTAAGGAAACTGAGTAGCAATGTGAATAATACACAGGGGGTGGATAGGGTGGGAGCAGAAAAATTTCTACCAAAACAAGACATTTCACTGCCCACAGCTCTCCCCAGGGGAGAGGCTGAGATCACACCATAAGAATTAGTCAGATTGCTCAATGACTACTAAAATGTTTTAAGGAACTGTGGAATTAAGAACCTATAGTCTAAGAACCTATACAGACTAGAATACCTGCAATACCACGCTGATTCTAAAACTTAACCTATAGAATTTAGAAATGAAGGTAAATTAATACACAGATCTCAAGGTTATGGTTTAAACTCTTGTATATTTACCCTTGCCTCAGTTTGGTTACATTAATGACCTCTCCTGGCTTCAAGCATTCCTGGTAAAGGCATACTTGTGCAAGAGGATGGTCACTCAGAGGAGACCATCTGGAAGTGCTATAGCAGTACAAGGCCTTACTCTGGGAAAAATACATTCTTAATATGTAAGTTCGGAGTTTTTCATCATCTACTATCTGCAGCCATCACGCGGAACAGCCACAATGCTGCATCCAACAGCTGAGACCAATACCTCTTGCACTGGCTGGAGAAAGAATACCAAACTTTGCTTCAAAAGTCATACTGGACAGCAGAGCAACATCTTCTGATGTGCTTACATATTTTTCCACAGGTATTTATATAATTTGGCTGTACTGGTAATTTTGGTCTGTATTTTGCTCAGAATGGAGCTAACTGAAGCAAGTAAGCACTGCTAAAAATAGCAAGCACAGCAGAGCCCACTTCATGATTTGGACTTCTGTTGATAAACTGTATTAATATTCTCAGTAACACATTGTTATTGCAGAAATACCTGCTTATTCAAAATCCTAAATTGGAACATAAAAAAAATATTAGGTAGTAAAAGTATGTAAACACTAACTATATGTGAAGTATTAAAAATACATGCAGAAAAAGAGTAGGTAATATGAGCACCATTTAAAGGAAAAAACCCAACAGTGCTTAAATCAAGTTAGAAATATAAGTACTTATAGCCATAATCACTTCTTACAAAGAAGCACATTTGAGAAAATGGAAGTTTATCTAGTTAAAAAAGAGACTGTCAAATTTGAACAATGTACAAAAGATTTAAAAAAGGGTAACAAGGTACTGCAAAGCTATAAAGACACTTAATGAGCTTCAGAGGGCAAGTTTAGTCCATCACACATAAAAGTGCATAAACAGCTACGACGAATGAAGGAAAGCATGCAATTTTTTTGTAATACAGATTTAAGATTGAAAGGGGCAGAATTCTTCAGTGTCTTTCCTATGTGACACTAATGAAGTGGGCTGAAAGCAGCAGGTGACTCTCAGTGTTAGGTACTGGAATTTAAGTTGACATTTTTCATGAGGAGCTACTCAGGCTCTCTGGACATTTTCTTCATTTTGCCCCCCCCCCAAAGGAAAAACTGTAAACAGTGCATTTTATTAAACTCTTGTATTTTCAGTGAACTGTGGCTGTATCAATCTTTCTGATACTCTCCTCAGGGTACACTTAAAGAGCTCGAAAAAAAAAACCCAAACTGTAATAAAATAAGCTTCAAACATATTACAAAGAAAGCACAGCAATTTGATCAGATCTTTCCAGGACAAATGACCTCTCCACCATTAGCTAGCTACCTGGCAATAGAAATAATTGGTTGCTACCACTGAAACACTTAAAAGCACAAGTGATGCACATAATTATTTCTGCCAGCACCAGCTGAATAGATTTTGCTACAGCAATTTCAACAAGACCCTTGTAGCCTTTATAAAAACGAAAGGCAAACAGAAGTGAAAAAACTCTGTGTAAATACCATGTGAATAGAATTAGCAGGAAAATAAACCAAAACAAAGGAGGGAGTATCAACACTACACTTTCAAAAACGAGAGGATTACACAATAAGGTTTCTTAAGGAGTGTCTAGCAACTCTTTATAGATTCACATACCTAACGTGGGGGACCCTTACAAAGCTACAGGTAGAAGTATTATTTTTAGGAAAGAATCACCTGGATCCTTTAATCACATACCTTGTAACATGGTTCACTTCTCATTGCTTTTAGTAAATATAATGATGGATGCTGCACTTACTCCACTATAAGGCCTGTCTTTTAGTGACTGCTCCACCTCTCATCTGAGCTCCTCCTCTTTGTATGAGATAATGTTTAGCACTGCAAAAAATACAACCTCATTAGGAGTCTTCATCTTGATCTCCACTTTCTTTAGATATTTTCCCCTCAGGATGCTGACCTGCTGGAGAGCAGCTCTGTGGAAAAAGGCCTGGGAGTCCTGGTGGACAACAGGATGACCATCAGTAAGCAATGTGCCCTTGTGTCCAAGAAGACCAATGGCATCCTGGGGTGCATCAAGAAGAGTGTGGCCAGCAGGTGGAGTGAGGTTATCCTGCCCCTCTACTCTGCCCTGCTGAGGCCACATCTGGTGTACTGCATCCATTTCTGGGCTCCCCAGTTCGAGGACAGGGACCTGCTGGAGATGGTACAGTAAAGGGTTACAAAGATGATGAGGGGACTAGAACACCTCTCTTATGAGGAAAGGCTGAAGGGGGAATCTGATCAATGTCTTTAAACACTCACAGGGTGGGTGTCAAGACAACGGGGTGAGTCTTTCTTCAGTGGTGCCCAGAATTAGGTTGACGGTTGGACAAGATGATCTTTAAGGTCCCTTCCAACCTAGAAGATTCTGTGATTCTGTGACAGGGCAAGAGGTAATGGGCACAAACTGGAACACAGGAAGTTCCATCTAAATGTGAGGAGGAACTTCTTTACTTTAAGGGTGGCAGAGCACTTGAACACACTGCCCAGAGAGGTGGTGGAGTCTCCTTCTCTGCAGACATTCAAAACCCACCTGAACATGTTTCTGTGCAACCTGCTCTAAGTGAGTCTGCTCTGGCAGGTGGGTTGGACTAGATGATGTCCAGAGGTCCCTTCCAACCCCATATCATTCTGTGATTCTGTGTTCTACTACCACAGTCAAGAAATTAAATCTTTATTAATACAGCTTATACATTTCCCACCTGCCAAGCTGAAGCAATCTGTACCATATCTGTGGATGGTTGAGAAAACAAGCTGGTAGGAAAAGAAACACTCCTCCCCACTCCCCAAAATCAAAGTCCTACTCTGTTCTGATCCCAGGAACGGGAAGTATGACTCTGAGTGTTTAACCGGATTCTCCTTGCATCTGCATGGTAAACAGCAGTCCTCTGCCCTGGACACCAGACTATGAGCTTGTGTGTCCTATTCTCCATTCTGAAACACAAAGGGAAATGGTACACCTGTGTGTATCACAACAAGAAGGTCCTTAATCCAGAGAGCTTCTGAGGAGAACATTCTAATATTTCAGACAGAAAATATTCCTTTAAAACTTTTTAAATTTTTACTTGCTCTGTTTTCAAATGAGTTTCACCACCTTTTCTATTACTTTTTGATCTTTCTATTCAGCTTTAAAGAATCAGTTCAAAATTCAGTTTTGGTCAAAAAATGCCATGAAAGGTTTTCTTTCTGTTGTATGTCCACTACCATTTGCCCTTCACTGAATGACAGTCTTTAATGAATTTTTATTCCTATCAGCCATGCAGAACCAAATACATAATAAATTGAGCTCAACCGTAATCTGTTTTTGTGGATCATCAATAGAAGGGCTAACTAGCTAAGTTCCACTTGCACAGAAAATTATATTGTCATTAAATCTTCATAACCTTATTGGAAACAAAGTATTACACCAGGGTCACTGCCAGCATAATTTGAAGGAATAACCTTGTAATTTCAAAAGTAGACAGGTTTTCCTGAAGAATCAATATTTATTAGGACAGAGGATTCATAATCCTTTATGGAATTTGAAACAACAGAAATAAATAAAAAAACAACCTATTTGTGACCTCAAGAAGCTTTCACTAGCTTAACCTGAAAATAGTCTAAAAGCCAATACTATTTCTACAGACAATCTTGTGACTAAAAGCTCCCTGAACATTGTAGTATTATATGGTCTGAATCATCAGATTTTACACAGAGTATCAAGTTGAAAATAGTCATTATGATCTAAGGTCCTGTCTTTACAGACACTGAAATTATGAAAGCAGGAAGATTCTTGAATTATATTTTTTTCCCCACAACTGATACTGCTTGCTTTTTGGCACTTAAAATGTAATAGCGTGGTTTCTATTTAGCCAGTCCATTGGCAGACCACACAGAACAAAGCCTCCACCAACAGGAGGAGGAAGCTGGATTGCTGGCTAGATTGCACCATTTAAGGAAGAGCCTTAAATGGGCACCCAGTTTTCATATAGTGACCGAGGAAAAGGCTGATGAGCTCAGAATCACAGAATCACCTAAGTTGGAAGGGACCTTTCAGATCATCTAGTCCAACCATTAAAAAAAAAAACAACAAAAAAACCACCACACAACCACACACCACACCCACATACCACCAACCAACACTAAACCATACCCCTGAGCACCATGTCAACTTGTCTTTTGAGTATCTCCAGGGATGGTGCCTCAACCACTTCCCTGGGCAGCCTGATCCAATGCTTGACAGCCCTTTCAATGAAGAAATTTTTCCTAACATCCAACCTGAACCTCCTCTGGTGGAACTTGAAGCTGTTTCCTCTTGTTTTATCGCCTGTAACGTGGGAGAAGAGACCTACCCCCGTCTCTCTACAACCTCCTTTCAGGTAGTTGTAGAGAGTGATAAGGTCTCCCCGCAGCCTCCTCTTCTCTAGACTGAACAACCCCAGCTCCCTCAGCCTCTCCTCATGAGACTTATTCTCCAGACCCCTCACCAGCTTCGTTGCCCTTCTCTGGACTCCTCCAGCACCTCAATGTCTTTCTTGTGGTGAGAGGCCCAAAACTGGACACAGTACTCAAGGTGAGGCCTCACCAGTGCCCAGTACAGGAAGATGTACTCAGGTCTTACTCACCATGCTGTTCCTGATACAGGCTAGGATGCTGTTGGCCTTCTTGGCCACCTGGGCACACTGCTGGCTTGTGTTCAGCTGACAGTTGATCAACACCCCTAGGTCGATCTCTGGAATGGTACAGCAATCTTACCAAGCTGGGAATAAACACGGGATCACTGCTTTTTCTTCACTCACACGAGTAATAGGCCAATACAGAAGTCTGTGCTCTCCTAAAAGCTGTGACTACAGCTTTGACATACAGACATACATGAGCCATGAAGTGGCCAGACATCTTCATTTACTCTCTTTTTTAATTATTTATCCCTATGTGCTAGCATTACTGCCAATGATATAATCACCTAGAAGGCAATGTCCATAGAACATCATGAAAAGATCTTTGCCTACAATTTTTTTAAAGTTATTTTTTGTAAATCTTAGTATTTGGGTCAAACCTGCCATGACAGCAGTCCTTAAAATTTCTTCAGACTTTTTCATGTCTTTACATTACCTTGGTGGTCTTTCTCCAAATTCTTCTGCTTTCAACCATCTATAACTTCAAGTATCTTACTGAATGAAACACTGAAGAGAACTTCCCTGGACGTGGGAATCTTCCGATTCATACATAGTATTAAGCTTGTGCAATAGTTGTCAACAAACTTTTGGATACGCCAAGTAACAGCACTGTCCCTGCACTCCCAGTAATTCCTGGATATGGGAGGGAAGTTCGCGTGGGCAAGAAACAACTCCTGAAACGCAGTGCCCCTGCAATTCTTTCCTAAAAGAAGTAAGTTTCAAATGAAACAAAAAAATCATAGGAACACAAATGCACTATCTACTATCAATAGCAGCGGGATTAAGGTCAGACATGATGTCTTAAAAATGAAAGTGAAATTCTTCTAGTACCTTAAGGTACCGCTCACTGATAGCCTGTAAAAATAGGGTCCTTCTATCAAACTGTAAAACAAGCTTTGCCCTCTTTAAATTACTGATCATACACAACCTCTATGTGATTAAAGGTCCATTACCACCCAAGTGGTGATATTTAAATGGATCTTAGTGATTTAACACACTTTTCACTAAATTGGAAAAGTATATTAAATTGCCTAGATTGTTTGGAAATCTTGACATGTGGTTACTTTAAAGTGTTGCTTTAATAAACGTGTATCAAGAACTATATATAAATGCTTAATAAAGGTGCTCTTTAAGATTACTTATTGGATTTTTTTCCGTAAACTTGTAGCCACACTATTTGAGTACGCAATATTCATTACTAAATTTATCCTTACAATTACCTTTGTGGGACAAGCTTCTCATACTTCATGCACAAGAAATTGAAAAAAAAATCATAAATGTTTTGCACAATGCCCAATGGTTGTATCAGAACCCAAGGCACTTGATTCTAGAGTTTTAAGTCCTCTTCACAAATACAAATGTTAACAAGCCAGCCTGTCTCTTTGAAGCAAACCACACCCCATCTAGAGCCATTATGACCCCCACTTCATCAAAAAGATAAAGAGCATCAACAAATATATTCTTTGTTTAAAACAGTGAGGTGAGATATTGATACATTAAATTCATTCCTTAATGTGAAGAATGGAAGCATCATTGATGAAGTAATTAATAAAATTATTTTAAACTGTTCTAAACGCCTTCCAGGCCATCTTAAATGACTAACAGTTGAAACACAGTTCAGTAAAATATGTCTCCTCTCTGTTCTGCACAGCCTGTCACAAACTCAGAGTTGCCCACTCATTCAGAACGTGGCTAAATGAGCTCCTAGGCTACAAATCCCTAGGACGCAGCGAGCTGACTGTACTACTCACACTCACTGCCAGAAACAAAGAGTTCCTGCTGCTGACGGCATGCCTCTGGTGCTTACTGTCGCGTCTCTGGTTATTTCTTTGATCCTCCTGTGAGCCGATTTAACTCTCTAAAATGTAACAGAAATACAGCAGAAAGACAGACAAATTTCTCTTGTTAAGTCAACAAATGGCAAAGCCTGAGAAATACCAGAACTTGTAGGCAGAAGGATCACCCGGTCCAAGCTGAGGGAGCAAGCTTTCCTCCTTTTGGCAATGAGGAAATCAGCTTGTCTATATTCCAAGCGGATTCTGTACATCTTTCATTTCTGTTCTGAGGCATCAACTGCTTACCATCTGCCTTATGTTATCCCAAGTAGCCTCACTAAAAGGCAGCTCTGTTTTTTCAGGAAAACGGAGATGTCAGATCTAACACAGAAGAAAGACTACTAAAAATATGTAAATAAGGACAAGGAATTAAAACTGAACTATAGCAAACATTTATTTTCTACAGAAAGACAAGCTTGCTTTATACTAATAACTGCAATAGGAAAGCTATCGAATAGGATTTGCCTAGTGGTGTTTATGATAGCCCAAGACCATGTTACAACTTTAAGTGACCAAGGCACTCTGGCTAGAATGTCTTTTCTCACTTGAAACACACAGATTCCAGCTCTAAATTTAAAAAACCAAACAAGCTGGTACCATTGTAACTAGCATTAGCTCAGCAGCAGACCAATACCCTTCTACAAATCACTTTATCACAGGGGATTAACATTAGGCAACAAGATTTTGGGGCTTGGATTGTTCAGATAACAGATTTCTGGGGGTGGGGCAGTTTTGCATTGAGGAAGGCAGGGGAGACACACACTGCACCTGATCCTGACGACAAAGAAATTGCCTGGACCTTGATACATCAGTTACACAAAAAAGAGAATTTTTGGCTATTCCATATGCTCCCTCCAAAGATTTACTAGGATCCTTACAATTCCTGTCAATTTTTTTACTCTGAATTCTTAACAAAGACTTTCATTTTTTCATGACCTGAATTCCTCGTTCTCCCTTACAAAGACTGTGAACAGACACAAGGAAAGAAGGCAGAAATATTGCTGTTCTTACCTTTCCAACACGGAAGAACGCATCATTATGATTACTTACCTAACAAACTGGGATTAAAAAAAGTTAATGCAATTTAATTCTCATTCCAACTACTGTTAAACAAAAGTAACACATGGCTTGCATTTTCCAGGACAGCATAGTAACAAAGTTAATTGCTCCATCTTCAAAGAACTGCTCCCTGTTTTTCTTATGAATTCTTCAGTAAGATGCTGCTGGTAGAGAAGGGTTTGGGTTATGTTTTTTTTCTACAAAGGCAACATGACACTCATTTCAGTAATTCTTTCCAGCAAGAACACCCAAATATCCTTGTGTCTATTGGATATATTTTAGTCAGTATACAAGACAAAAACAAGACCAAAAACATGCAGCTTACTTTGCAAAGACTGAAATCTTTTGTTGTTCAAAAAAAAAAAAATTTATTTATTTCTTCTCCAACATCTTAAAAATTGACTTAATCCTATGAACGAGTCCTTTTTCTTTTGCAGCTTTAATGTTTCACAGCATACTTCTGAGTATGTATTCTAAGATAATTTATAGCCCTCCTAAGTGTTTGGTAGAACAAATGCATTAGAATTAATTTTGCTTCAGGTGTACTTTAGGTGAATGTTAAATACCACTTTTGGAATCAGGTATACATTACCCATACTGAATGGGTACTGTTACTTAAGTTAGCAACTGTAAAAGAACAGCATTTATGCCAAAAAAAAAAAAATAAGATAATATTTACAGACAGTTGCTAATGGGATTTGGCAGATACTGCTGCTATTTTAATTTGCAAATATTCATCTAGTGGGAAACAGCCAATTGTTTCAAGTTTTCTCTGAAGTTACTGGGTAGCTTGAAAAGCTATTGCAGTACAAACACACATGCTCAAACAATAACATTTTGCCAGTGACTAAACATACCTAAAGATAGCCATATACTTTGGAACATAATTTAAAAGATGGGTGGGATTTACCGCCATACTACACTTTTAGGTTTTTTCTTTCATTTTAAAAATTTTGCTCTGTATTTGGCCTCAAATCATACCACTGATAAAATGAATGCACAGCACACAGAAAACAGTAAGAACCAAAAGTGTTGCAGAAGTGATACATGTGATTTAGAAAGGAAAGATCCAAGATAAACATTCATCATGCTATATAGATACCTTGGATTCGTAATTAACTTGACAGAGCTTAAAAGACTTTCCGATGCAGGATGCTTTGCTTTCCCCCTCCCCCAAAGAGTAGAAAGTAGATCAGAATAAAACAAGGCAATAAAGGTGGAAAGTCCTTGAACTAATGTGTACAGGCAGCAAATAATGGAGAATAGAATTATTTGATACGTAACACATATGACAAGCTGATACAGCAAATTACTTAGTAAACCCACGACTCAATTTTGAAAGGAGGATTTGATCATTTCAGAACTCATCAGCAAGTATAAAACAGTAAAGCCATCTTAAGACTGAACTCCCCTTCTATTATCTTCGAAATTTTTTTATACATTGTCTTATGATTAAGACATTCATTACTGTTTAGTACATCATATAATTTACAATAATTCTCTACAGAACAATATAGTTAATTCAGTATCATCAATAACTTTATACAGATACAGTATTGAAGCTGTGTTCTCTTTTGCTTACTGTCAAGTACAAAACAGCTTATATAGACTATAAAAAGCTACACACCACAGTTGTAGCATACCGTATTTTACAGTTTACAGTAGTGGCTTTTTGATCTTTCAAGACAAATAAACATCATACCACATAACAAACGGTTGTGCAAACTCAAGCTTAGGAGGAAGACTTAACTACCTCCTTTTCCCAGAACTACTTTTCCCTGCTTTACTGCTGCTACTACCAGACTTGCTGGAAGATTTTGAAGAGAAAAGTCTTGTCATGAATTCAGAGACATCAGGCAGCTCGTGGTTGGAATTCAGCATGTTCATTGACTGCTCCATTTCCTGCATGCAAAGATTAGATAATCTTAATAGCTGTTAACAATTCGGGCTGTTTCTAAGGCATCAGTTGAAAGATTGTATCAGGAAGATGTCAAATTTTCCCAAATACTGTTTTACTATTTGTAATCCTCCAGGGTACACATTGCTACATATCTTTATGCAACCACAGCCAAATGCCCAGCTACACACAGAAACATAAAACCCCAAAACTAAAAGCACTGGCACATGGAAAAAGGTAACCATGTCTTAAGCAGTCTTACAGGGCAACCACCTGATTAAAAAAAAATTCTAGAAGAAAAAAATGCCTTTACTTATTTTCAGCATTACTATCCTCCACTTCAAAATTCAAGCTTTTGTTTAGATTTTCAGATCTGTGTTCTCATAGGTTTTGCATGCTTTTGTGTTTTCAAATTAGTATTATTTATGCTAAACCTAACAAATTTTTGAAGCTGTTTGAAGGGATTAGATATTTTTATTGCCCTACTTTGTAACAGCAAGCTAGGAGCATTCAAAAACTAAGTTTTCTTTGTTTCATGAAAGGAAGGATTTTAATATGAGACCATATACCCAGCTAAGCTTAAGGTAACTTTAGAGTTTAGCATAGTGGCCCTATGAGACAAATTAATACAGTGTAAAACAAAGAAACCCTGAAGTACTTGTAACGCATAGAGCAGCTGAACTGCACATCCACAGCATGATAATGCTTATAGCGACTGCCAATTTAATGTGGGATTGTCACCTTGCTCTTCTAGTCTCCATTCAGAATGATACAGTTTTAACTGCTTCCAACTTACAAATGAAGCAAAAGCTATTTGATGGCCTTTGTTACTGTTACATCTATACTACAACTGTACTTAATGCCTCTACAACATGCATAATTACTAAGTCATTAATCTTTTTATATAAACTACTGTGCTGATTCCATAAAGGAAAAAACAAGCTAACTTGAAAAATGTAATACGAGCTTCATACCTTCCACAAGCAAACTGAATTGAATATACACTTAGAATTTAATACAGTGTCATATAGAGAGTGATATTACAATTGAGTTCTTAAAAACTACCTTCTTCTATCCTTTAAAGATAATTAAAATTACAAGTAAGATTCCTTCAACTTAAAATTTCTCCTTCTTAACAAGTTGTACCAGTCAGCTAATAAGAACTAAATCATCAGAAGTTCTGATGGCTTAGCATCAGAAAAGCCTGTCTGTAAACACTGTCAGATCAGGGAAAAAAAGGAATAAGTGATTTTTTTTAAAAGTCAACTTCCAAAAGTTCAGCTTGGTTTGAAGAACATGCCATGGATATCTAGCATACCTTCGTATCCTGTTTTTAATCAAAATTATAGCCAAAAGAGCATTCCATAGCTCTGGTATGCTTTTTATAGGTACTACTACTTACTTTAAAAAAAAAAAAAAAAGAGAAAAAGACACCTATAAAGTACTACTGAAGACAGTGGTCATTTAGAGGAAAAGGAGTTTAAATTAACCAAACCCTCAAAAAGCAGCCACCCAAGACAGACAAGAAATACTTCTATAAATAGGAAAAGATTTGGCAAACACCTTGAATCTCCATTTTCTCCTAGACTTCTGCTATTCGGCATTTTGCATGATGAAAGGACAATAAATCAGATAATTTAATGACTATATTAAGACTCCGTATCATATACACCATTGTGACATCAGGATTTAACAGTCTTGTAAACTATGTGATTTAGGTTGATTGGTAAGAGAACCCCACATCACACTCTTCTCAACACACGACAATTAAATGTTGTCTAAAAATGAAGTGCAGCAATTAACTGGAAATTTATAGGAAACATAGCTTTCAAGAAATTACATTTTATAGAAACTCTGGAAAACAGTAATTCATACTCTAGGACTTTCAAAGCTGCACCAAACAATTGAATTCTGCATTGTGCTGTTTAAGCAAGTTTATGAGTTGAAAATGTTAGAATAGCAATACTGTATTAACTGAATAAATAATGCTCATTAAGACTTCTTTAAAAGTCCAGTTTTCATTTTATTTCCTTTCCGTACCTTAAAATCTTGTTATCTTTGTTCTCTATGTCTGCATCAATTGAATGTACTTACCCGTCTCATATCAGGATCACTGGTGTTGACAACTTTAGGCAAAAGCACAAATATCAGTAATGGAAGAACCATCATCATCACCTACACAGAAAACAGCAAATACTTCATCAGCCTATTTGTTGCTCCAGACATTTTTCAACATAAAGCCTTTGGCTAAACAGTCAAATTCTAGAACATTTTGAGTCAGTAACCCAGTAAGAGTAATACCACTTGTCAGGAAAGAAACCTGATAAGGAAGTACTATGTTTTAAATAACAGATTTCAAAGTTGGACCACTAAAGAAAATGCTTGTTATCTCTTTCAACTGTTAGAATTACAATCTTGCAACATATTGATCTTCATACTACTAGAGCAACATCATTTTGTCAAAGGAACCAGACTAAGGGCTATTTTTGGAGGACATACATTAACCGAGTGGGTATAAAGGGAAGGAGAGGTCGTAGAAAAACTTTCTACTTGTAAACAAGTAGAAAACAAAGAAATAAACAATCCTCTCAGAAACAAAGTGTTTTTTGTTGCTGCAATAAAATCTTTTCTCAATTATTTTATTCTTGGTATTCTCAATAATAGCTATATTTGGATCCTTAGCATACTATTAACCTTTGTGTGTTGCTTGTACGTACCATAGGGTTCATGAGGAAATCTGTCCAGCCCCAAGATTCTCTCTTTATAAAGTATGAAGGAGGTCCAGAAGATTTCATCTGGAGTGGGTACGGCAGCCTGACAACTTCAGAGGTTTTGATGTAATTCACGTATCTTGCTCTAATGAGCAAAATGTAAATAATTTAAAATATAAATAATCTTTACAAAAAAATAAAGATTATTTAATAACATTTCCAACAAAGTTTTAATAGTAGAGTACACACAAAACTATCTGCTAGGCAGTGTTGACTAGGTTTTACCTTTAAGAAGTTAATTTCTCTCATCAGTATACTTTATGGAACCAAATGATCATTTACCTTTTTTCAAGGCTAGCTATTAACCAGGCTGAAACATGTGATACGGAAAACAGACCTCCAGATCAGAAACATCAGAACTATTTGTTCAAATGTGACTTCTGCAAAACATTTTTTCTCACCTTGGTAACAAGCAAGAAAAGCTGCAACGTTTAAAGAGAAAGTACAGCTTTGAACAGTATACCATGGCTTAAACAGAGTTTGCCCAGGGCAACAATTATCTATATATGAAATTAATACTACTTTTTGCTTAAATGCATTACTTTAAATTTATCAATACTGAATCTCAGTTTTTATTACTTTATAAGGTTTTACGTAGCTCTTCACTAGTATTCTTCACTTGGGCATAGTATTTATTTAGTTACTTGCTACCATCATCTAACTTTGTCACTCTTGAACCATTTTTTACGATTCATGAATATTTATCCATTCTGTGCAACTCCAGGGATGACTTCTGCCCATTACAAGGGAAATAATCTATTCCTTCTGAATTTTTCACCAAATACCCATAGAATGTTTTTCCCTCCTACAACTACATATTTTCTTCAAAAGCTTTTGAGATTTTTCACGTAGATCTTATCAAATATCCATTATCCACATGCTGTTTCATCTTTCTAAGAATTCCAGTATTTTTTTTAAGGCAGAACTTCCCTTAGAAAAGCCCAGTTGACATTTTCCATGTGTATTATGTTTTCTCATGCATCTCGCAACTGTATTCCTCATTTTAGTTTCTACCTGTTTGACTGGTAGAGATGTCAAACCTACTGGTACTTTGCAGACATACCCTAGCAATTTACTTAACATCAAATTTGCTACCCCTAGTCCTCAGATACCAAAGCAGTGCTAAGTGAGAGGTTATACATAGTACGGTGTCTATTTTCCCGAGTTCCTTCCACGTTTATCACATATGATTGTTGCCAATGAAATATTGCCTAATGAAGTATAAAAGTTTTGTAAAATTGGAAAAAAAAATCTAAGCACAAATGAATTCAACTATTATTACTATAATCAGACAGCTTGCACTATTTTTGGTCTGAGATTTCGATTTTTAACTTTCCCTAAAAATACTGCTGCAGTGTTTGCACTCCTAAAATGTTATTGCGTCTTTTATAAGATACTGTAAAGGAGAAACTTGAATTTTAGATACTACATGGGTACCTGTATAAAGAATAATGAACTACAAACATGTTAATTTAAATGAAAATTACCTTAATATACAGCATAGTAATTTTTCTATATTAGTTACTGAATTGTGTGCAGTTACAGATATACAGTTGTTATAGATAACGTATCTGGCCATAACACCAAAAAAAAGGTAATAATACTACAGAAATACTGCAGGCTGGCAACTACTAGCATCTGCCAGGAGCTGTAAGGAGTACCTCATGGAGGTGTAACACAAATATTTTAGAATTAAGAATTAGAATTTCATTGTGCCAAGTCTTGACAGAACATTTACCAAAAAAGAAAGGAAAAAGGGAAGAAGAGAGAGAGAAAAAAGGTACTGGATAGCTGAAAAAAAAAAAAACACAACCAAAAAACCCCCCCACCAACAAATACCCAAACCAAAAGTAAATAAATAGGACTCTCTTTATTCATTTCCTCTGATTTAAAGCCATAAATATGAAAGGAAGAAAGAAATCAGACTTTGGGCTTTTAAGAAATGTGCTCCTAGAAGTGATGTTAAAAGAAGCTGAAATGTATGGTCTGGAATGGAACATCAGATGTACATTACTGTTTACATTACTTCTCATACTGTGCTGTGAGGCTACTTTATAGGTCGATACAGAAGCAAATCAGGAAAGGCTCACCTCATTTTGCCTTTTGAAGTTATGTCAACTCGCACAGGCTCAAATTTATGAGCAGGGGATATAACTTCCACTACATAAGATCCTGAAGGTACATCATGAACCACAAAACTTCCATCTGTCCTGAAAAAAACAGTAAGTTCCACTACATTTCAGTATGCTTCAGTAAACAAGAGAAGGTGCTTTATCTTTTTTCAAGAAGAAACTGTAATAGTATCATTTTATATTATAAATCTTAATATAACAACAAACAAAAGGAAAATTAAAATCGCTTGACGCTCATAACATCAAGCCTCTTAAGGTCATAAATGTGTCACAACAGTAGCAGAAATTACCAATTAGATTAAAGATCTTCTCGTGCCCTCAGGCTATTATCTTCTTGGAAGAATAATTTAACAGCCTAAATAAGATTTTAAATGCTTAGATTTTATGTATTCAAGTGATGGCAGAATCGACTTAAACCTCCCTTCCTCCTTCTGAAATACATGCAATGAAGTTTATGTTGCTTCAGCACTTCTGCTGGAAGTAAAAATCCCAAAATTGACCTCCTACATACTGTGGGCAGATACTAGAGATAACTTGCAACACACAAAAATTGCAGTTTGTGTGTTTATTGCAAAATAGAGATTTTTACTTTTAATTGCTCCCTTTAGGACTAGCCCACGCTGGAAAGCTCTATCACAACAATAAGGAAACTAAGAGCTCTGAACATATACACAGAAGGGATTTTTAGGTAGACTGCTTTTATTTTAAAATATGAAACTTCAATATTGAGTTAAAATACCTGTGAAAGGATACTTGAAAGCTTCATCACCAGCTGCCACTAAATTAAAGTGCAGAAGCTTGTAGTCTCCCTCCTACATGCTTCCAGAAGTTTCCAGAAAGAAAAACTTTCTCTACCCTTTTAAAATCAATATAAAGGACAACCCTACTAAAAATAAGACTTAAAGTTAAGACAAAAAAGTTGTTCAGAGGGGAAAAAAGTCATAAAACCTGATACATTAGAAACTTGCATCAGGAAAACATATAAATGAAGCTTCTTAAAAGTGAACCCTCAAAAAGAATTGTGTCCTTATGTCCTTCACACAGTTCTCTCTCTTAAAGATGTACATCACTTAAAGACCTTCCCATCACAAAGGCAGAAACAGTATTGTGTAGGTGGATTTCACTAACACTTTGTGTGATGATTTGAACCCCTAAGAACGCTTACCCTATCTCAAATTGCAACTGCTAAAAGGATGTTTCCCTAGGAATTTCCTTTTAATCTTTCATTCTTCAAAGTATTATTTTGATAAAATTCAATTATATTTTTTCTAAACATTTATTTATATGACAAAGCAAATTCTCACTTTGTATAATGGTATCCAATACTGCTTTTTTAGAAGAAAAAAGGTTGCATTTTTATTACAGTGGGGAAACTAGTCTGATTTATAAAAATGCTTGTACTAGAGAACGACTTGAAATACTTAAAAAGAAACTTTGCTGCATCAAATAATTTTTATCCTCTTTTTGATAACTGGAATGACATCCATGTAATATATAATCAAAACCTGTTCAAGAGTTGGTGACAAAAGATGGTGACAAATATATCTTCTGATATACCAAATACATTTAAATCTGTCACTGAAGGTGAAGGATCTTTCTACTGAGCCTGAAATACAACTGTTATTTAAGAAAACTGTTCTTTCTTCTAACACAGTTGTTACTAGAAGTATACTGCTAGCCAATACTGCGTTTGTTACAAGTGAAAAAAAAAATCCCAACTACCATTAAAGCGTTTTTCCTAAAACATACCATGCTTCAAACTGAGTAACTGAATTGCTTGGCTTTAAGTTACATCAATATAATTTGATACATCTATAAATAGATACATCAAATTAATGTAATCAATAGAGCTTAATATTTAGGTTACACTGTCATAAATATGGTATGCTTTTAGCTAAGACTATTTCCTCATACTTCAGACAACTCAAATTCAAGCAACATTTGAAAACTTACCAACTCCATGGTATTCATTAAATCAGCTCATAAATGCTATGTCAGGCTCCCACAACATGGTTATAATGGCTTATCAGGTGCTACACTGACAAGTTTCTGCAAGTTTTGCAGAGTCAAAGTTCAGTTCAATTTTTATTGAAGCAGAAATAATTAAAAATTATTGGTATTTATGAGATGGTGTATATTAATTCCATATAAACTTTCTCATTTCAATACATAATTTTAAAATTGATGCATTATACTGTATTAAAATAATAAAATGTATTTTAGAACGAGGTTCTACTCTTGAAACTATGAGATTACTTTTATTCTGAGGATGTTTTCTATATCTTCATATCTCTAGCTCCTTAGCTGATCTGAATATAGCCACTACCACCTGAGACTGAATAAATTAATGTGATTCTTTACAATTTCCAAAAGCATGTACATGATGTTGTGTGAAGGAATAAAGCCATATCCTTTGAAATGGCTTTTATTGGTACAGGAAAAAAGGTTTTTTACGNGAGAGGTGTCTGGGTGCAGCTCCATCCAGTCCTAGTCCCAGACTTGGTCAGTGGTTTATGTCTAAAGGATTATATGTGCCCAGTCTTTTATATCACTTCGCTAAGAATGTCAAAGTTGAGCATGCAATAAAGCACTTTCTGAGGATCTGTAGCAGCAACGAATCTCTTAAGCTCGAGGAGTAATCTTGACCAGAGTCCCTACTGAAGGGGAGCCCCTGGCGTGCAGCTCGCTGCCATTCAGGATTGCTCTGAAGGCTCTTGGGCTGTTCACTATTTATGGGGGTAAGGTGATTGACTTACATTTGCATATTGGCCATAGTACTAGCAGTGTGGTGAGGTGGGCACATTGCTTAAGTTAGCCCTTGCCTATTGTGGTGGTCTGTATCTCCTTGAGACCACCTTTGAGCCCTGGATGCCACCATCACGACTAGATACACCCATTATGGCCACGGCAATTTGCTATCACATGGGCAGGGTTTCTGGAGATAAAGATCAGCATGCCATCACATGCTCTTGGCCCCTAAAAGCAGCACAGTTCCTATAAATATCTTCCAGTGCTTGCTCTGACTGCAGCATGGGAAACTTGCAGCCTGGATAACCCCCCTTACAGAGGGGGCAGAATAGGCTCCTTTGTTTTTCAGTTTGTGAGTGAAAACAAGGGATGAGATAATTTGCCACTTAAAATGTGGAAGGACACAAATATGAACCTGAAGAACATAAATGTGTAAGAAGTAGATCTATCTTCCTTGGCAACAGATGGATCCATTTAAAATTAAGATGGTTTTAAGTTAAATCCTAATAGTTATCATGTAAAGAATAATAATCAAGCTTTTTCTAGGAAAAAGTTACAAAAAAATGCTTAAGAAAGAAAAATTGGTCATTAAATCAAGGCCTAAAGTTTTTTTTTAAACAAAGATTTGTAATGTTGCAGTTTCTTTCTGATGAATAACTAGAACTTGTTGACAGTGCAATAGTATGAAAAGCTGTTACTTAGTGGGCAGTCACAGAGTTATATGAGAAGCCAAGATGGATGTAATGCCTCTCTTACCCCTGTTTTTCCTTTATACAGCATGTCCTGTTACATCATACATATTCATTGTCACGTCGTAGCTATGGTTGCTTCCTTTTTACCCCTCTTTTATTTTAGTTAATTACTAAACACATTGAAAACATTTAATTCTTAAAAAGATTATGTTAGAGATGATGAACCTGGTCATCAGTTGATACTCAATAAAATCATATTATAGTAAGCAAGATTTTGAAAGCGTATGTCACCCC
The DNA here is from genome assembly GCA_033628505.1 of Tringa tobata. Classification (NCBI taxonomy): domain Eukaryota; kingdom Metazoa; phylum Chordata; class Aves; order Charadriiformes; family Scolopacidae; genus Tringa; species Tringa tobata. The sequence goes on from JAHREE010000101.1 coordinate 8,546,886, forward strand.
ATGCTAGTGTAATAATGTGAATTACAATCCTATTTTCTAGCTGTCCTCAAGGAATTATATTAGAATGCTGTCACACCACACAGAATGGTCATGCCCTCCAGTTCTAAGGATTTCCTCAATCAAAGAATTTATTAACCTATATAACACAGTTACTTGGTTTAAAGCCTTGTGAACCCAAAGAACATAAAACCTCATTTGTTCTTTCATACTCTAATCCAAGAAGCTTCTCTCTCTGTATCATCCTTCAAACAAGGATACTTAACAAGTTACTTAAACAGCCTCTTGGCCAGAATCCCATCCTCATGTAGAAACCCTGACTGTGGGCACAGCTTTCAATGCAGAAACATATCTTTACTTTTATATATGCGAATTTTCTAACACCTGTATTGGCATGCAACCATTTTCATGTTAGATAAACAGTTCCTTCTTTCACTGTGTAACTTCCTTACATATTAATAGCTCTATTTCATACAAAGAGATAAATGTGTTGCCATATTTTTAAGTGTACACAGCTGAGAAAATAATTTGGTTGATTACTGTCTTACCAGTTGGGCTACGATAACAGCGTCTCATCTGAGTGGACTGCACAATGCTATCTGTAAGTTTTGATATCACACTGAGGGTGTTTGCCTTCTAGGTAAAAAGAACAACCTCCCCAAAAAGTAGTATAAATGGAAACAAAGAAATAGAAATGTCCAGGTATAAATTTATCAAAATATAACCAAATGTAACAAATGACTCATTTTCTTGATACCTTATCTGGAAGATGCTACCTGTTTTTTTCTAGAAACAAAGTTGTGTCTACAGCTTGATGTCAAGCAAATACTTGGTCAGAAAAGACAGATAAAACTGCCAATCAGCAGTTTCAGTTCAACTGAAACAACAAAACAATTCCATCAGTCTCCTGAAAGTGCAGGAAAGGATGACCTCTGTATTTTATAGCCGCCTCTTCACTGATGGATTCACCCCCTGAGTAACAGCTTTGTAGAAACTGCTGTTTCTGAAAAGTTCTACCCTGCTCACAAGCAGATTCTTGGTTCTGTCTGAGTTACTTCAACCAGCTGTCAGTAATGCTACAGAATGTCAGCCAGATGGATGAGAGCTGACAGTCCCTAATGGGTTGAACAAAGAGGAGGTCTAGACTAATGTAATGCCATCACACTGATAACACTGAAATCCGTATCTCCAGATTCTTGTCACTTTTGGTTTCGTCTACAAACTGGAAAAGCAGAGGAGATCCATTAAATCCCTCCGAGCTCTCAACATCAAAATCCATGGGCATCACAGCTGTTTACAGAGAATCATGTAGTCTGAGATACTGGTGGATACTCTGAAGTAGAAAGAGAGTTTTTATCTCTGGAGATAAGAAAGAGTTTACAAAAATGTAGCAGAACTTATTTTCACGCTGAATCCTTTTCACAGTCTGAACACTAGCAAAACTCGCTATATACATTTTGTGCCTATAGTTCACCATTAGTAAAACATTTTTATGAACTTTAATTCACCTTTGAACATCTTTGCAATTGCTGATAACACTTTGGCTAGTATTTAAATATTTTGCTTTTGAAAGCATATTTTATCCTGCCATTGATAATGGTTTACTTCAACACGCTGGACCACAAGCAGCAGCAGCCCACAGTCTGTTTTGTATGTGATTCAGGCAGTGACACGCAGCGCTGTTGACTTTTAGCAGAGAAGCAGGGAGCAGCTTCAGCCACCTCTCTCTAATCTTTGTGTAGTCTTTGAGTCAGTCCCCCGGATACAGGCAGCCAGGTAACACCCAGGGCACCAGGTGAGCAACGCTGGTTCGCAGATGTTCAGTGGAGGCAGACGCAGACCTGGCTAATAAGCTTAATATATAAGAATTAGATGTGCATCAGAATATTCATACCTACATCCTATTTATTTTTTTTTTGAGAGACTAATTAGAAGTGAGAAAAAATCAAAATGCCCGCCCAAGTAAGCAGATCTATGAGAATACACAAACCGAAGGCAGATGGAAGATACTGTGAAAGACCACAGCCAGTTGACTCATCCACTGAGCTCTCTCCTTCACAAAGAGATTTATTGTCATTAAACCTAAAATTAACAAAAATTGTGCTGCATATTTCCTTCAGCATCGTTTTTTTTTTTTTTTAAATAAATTTATTGTAGAGTAGAATCATTATGCCATCTACTGGCCATTTGTAGTGCTACACTAGAAACGTTTACTTTCACATAAGAACATGGACAGAACAAATCAGGATCAGAGCCCGGATTCAGTGACAGTCTTTGGACTGTCCTGAATATATGTTGCCCTGAGAGGGTCCTGCTTCTGACTTGGGCAGAAGAGTATTCAGGCCACCATCTTGACTAGATCCGGAATATCAGTCTGCTTCAAAAAGATTGCCCATCAGCGCTCTGGATATTATTCTGACATCCCCGCATATTGGGGCAGAAAACTCTCCAAATTCCCTGTAAACTCAGTAGCTGCCAGAATAATCTCTGTGTCTCCCAACGCATCCATCCCCACAGCGTAGAGTCAGCACGTACAACTGAAGACTTTTCTGTCTCAGAGAGCTAACCTTCATCTAACCCTTTGTTTGCTTTCACCTCAAGCTGATCAGACAAACTTCATCAGAAATTTTTGAGATTCAGATGCCTCCCAAAGCCAAGTCATGAAACAGGTTTCTTGTACTTAACATGCTGCATTATCAATTCTCACACTGTACATCTTTGTGAAGAAACCTCCCTGTCTTTTCCTTAAGGATGTTACTGGGTGGGCACACACTGGAATATCCAGTGTTCCAGTACTTGGGATTGTCCTACCTTCCTTTCCAACGGCGATCATACTTGACATTTCTCTTTCAGGCTTACCTTACCTCCATTTTCCACCTCCAACTTCAGGGCTTTTTTTTTTTCCAGAATGAATTGTTTCCACCTTTCTGATAATACGTGTCCAAAACCATAAACAGGACAGTACTTTAGTACACTTAGCATTAGCAGTTGGCAAATGCTGACAGAGATTGCGAAATGATAGCCAGTTTTGTCTGGTTGCAATTGACTGAACTGGTCTTTACCAAGACCAAGAAATTTAATTACTAGTTTAAGTAAGTGCAGGGAAAAGGAGAGTAATTTTCCTGCTGTAAAAATTTCCAGCTCTCCTCTTGCAAACAGAACAAACATGGAGGTAGCACGATGGTAACCTGGAAGTCGAGTTTACAGTACTTTGACTGCAGTCCCCACCTGCTCCTGGTCACTGTAAAATTTGTCCCCTGTTAAGCAGCAGTTGTGCATAAACCGTGCATGCAGTCTTTAAGAGCTACAGCATCCATTAAGCTGACTATGTAAGAAGCAATGCCATGCAGAATGGTGCTACACATGCTCAGATTCCTGTGTTGTTGCCTGTATGGACACCGCCTGTAATCATTCACATAAGCCTAGAATGACACATCACTGTGACATTTGGTTTCCAAAAACATAAGCAGTTTAAAATTCTTACTTCTTGGTATCCAGTTTAAATGCTGTGTTGTCTTTTACACCTGGATTCTACTTCCATAATGCCACAAGGTGGCCTCCACATAATACAGCATTATCTCATTGTTTACAGAATGACATGAAAATATTTTTTTCTTTACAGCAGTATTAGTAATAGACCACCACAAAACAAGAGGAGTTAGAGATGTATGCACGCACGCCTCCAGGGATGCGATCTCATTGGCATCATGGAGACATGGTGGGATGGCTCCTATGACTGTAGTGTTGGAACGGAGGGATACAGGCTCTTACAAAACTATTCCAGTGTGTACTGTTAGCAAATCTGGATTCAAACTAAATATAAAAGTAGTAAAATCTGTGCACTTGAGTATTTTGACAAAGGAAAAGCAAAAAAGCTGGGCCTTCAAGTCATTCTCTTATTTATAGAAAATTACAGTGGCTCCAAATTCACTTGGCTATTTCTTGATCTCAGAAATGAAGAAAAGTTTCTGCAGTGCTTTGGGTTTTTTCTGAAGCTTTAGCTGCTCCTACTGCTTGTCATCTTCAGCAGTAGCTGGAGAAGCTGCTTTTTTTTTTTTTTCTTTTTTATAAATAAACACCTTCTGGCTGTTCTTGAGCAGCTGACAACTGTAACTCTCCTTGGCTTTAAGTTCCTCTCTACCTACCTTTCTTGTACATGACATATACATATACATATAACATTCCATGTGTACTGCTGATACCTGAGGGAGTATACCAGCTGCTGCTGCTTTGAAATTCAATACTTAATAGGAAAAAGCTATAAGCAGTTCTTCTTCTATCTTGTTTCATTGTATTGGCTTGTGATTCTTCTGTAACTATTTTGAAGCTATAATTGAAATAAGCAACTTTTGTTCTTCTGTTGTCCGAAAAGTTGGGTCTGTTTCCCATTGTGCAATAGCCAATTTCACAGGATGGGAAATTGATTATTTATTTCAGAGTTGTGTGCAAGGCCAGGTGCTTGGTGCTTTCCACAAATCAAGCACACCCATAAGAACTCTCTGTGTGATTTTTATACACATTTTACAACATCATTATAATATTAGTACCTCCTACCTATATCTGATTGGTAACTAATTTACATATGATTACACCATCAAGTTATAGCTACCACACATGCTCAAGGGAAAGGTCTTCACCTGGGCAAGGGTCTTCTTGACCTATCAGCTTGATTTTTTAATATTATAATGAAGGTAGTTCAGCTTAAGACACTTAAGAGTTTTCACTTTCCTGCCAAATTGGCTAAACGTCTCAAAACCTGTAGATTAGTACTATCCTCCCATCGTCGGACTTCCCATTCAAAGGCAAATATTTTCTGGCTGTCTTGTTTCACTGGGATGCAGAAGAAAGCATCTCTGAGATCCAGAACTGAAAAATAGACATTAGACTCTTTGATTGTTGCTCACAGTGTGTACGGGTTTGCCACCACTGGGTGGAGGTCTAACACCAGTTGGAGAACTGCTCAAATGCACCACTGCGGTGAGTTGCACACATTATCCATCATTAATCAATGGCAAACAAGCTAATTTTCTATGCGTTGTTACATTGCTATTCAATGTGTTAAACAGCTTCATTAAAACAACATGATTAGCAGCTTTACAATAAGTACTATTTCCTGTTTGACTGAAATATATCTCTGTAAGCCTTAGACTAGAGGTAAGTTAGGAGCCCTATGGGAATACAGTGACTTTTTATATTACGTTCATACTTTTGTTTTTTACTTTCATAGTTCAGCCTGAAGCAAGATTTGCCACTTCTCACATCAGCACTGTGGGGTTAAATTTAGTAATTTTTAGATTCATAATACATATAAATCATCTTATCATATAAAATCTTTCCAATTGCAGCATGAAGTCTTGTATTTGTCAAATAATTCATGGGTGTGGACATCTCCCTTTCTTTTCTGAAGCGGTGTTCACTCCAGGTGACAGTGACTCTAGTGTCAAGTCTATAATTACTTTTTGCAAGGGTAAAGGTGTTTATAGATACTGACATGTCAAAATAGGAAGTACTGGAAAGGGGAAGCAAAATCAAATAACTGCCAGGGCTACTTTGTATTCATGCAAGAGTTAGAGGGTGGGGAGATGGTGGAGGGGAGAAGAAATAGTGCATAAACTCTTAACAAAAATATACATCAACAAACTGAGGGCCCAGGTAATACCTGTTTAGAAAAGAAGAAAAGAAGGAACAAACAAAACCACACAAAAAACTAATAAAAACCACCAACCTGCTCATCTCTGAAACTGAAAATCTTTTTATACGTTATATCTATCCCTTTCTCCATAAAACAGTGCGATGCTCGATGAAAAATGGGACCTTTTAACAGCTACAGCGTAGGTATCTGTCATAGAAGCGTTCTTCAGCAAGGCCACAGAGAGCTGGAGCTCAGATGGACCATCAGCAAGTCCCACTGCAGGCTTTTACACAGCTGATTATCTGGCTGAACAGTCTCTGTGGCAGACAAAACACGGGGAGATTAAGAAGTCTGAGCCTGTGCATTGAAAACGCAAAGATTCTCCTGGCTTACGAAGTGCACAGGGGCATCCTGGCCTAGAAAAGGCACATACAGGAAAGAAAACCAGTTATAAAAGTAACTGAATTATGGACACAATTTTAGATACGTGTTTGGAACATCTTCTATAGGAAGTTCTGGCAGGAAAGAGTCCTACTGAGGGTTAAGCAAAAAGGTCAACTTTCTTAGCAGAGGTGATGCCATGTCTGAAGCTTGCAGGGAGCAGCAGAGGAGGGAGCAGCGCTGCTCTGCATGACTGACATGGTGGTGCCATGAGGAGAAAAAGCGATGTATGTGAGACAGAAGCTGTGGTTGGGGCCAGGTTCAGACACTCCCTAAAGCAGTAATTACTTCTTATATTCCTTTTATTTAACTGCTAGATACAAGAGCAAAAGATAGGGCTTGCTGGAGCCATCTGACTCAAATTAGTTCTTCTCTCACTGAAGTCTCTCCTTGTTGTGAAGGTAAAATTCAACTGTACTGCTGCAAAAGCTCTGCAAATGATACAGTCATCAAGAAGTGCAATGCTCCTAAACACCTGCTGCAAAGATACCATTTCAGACCACTGAAACCAGTTCAAGTTCTGAATAAGTTTGCTCGCCAAAAGACAACTTCAAATAAATGCCTGAAAAATCTGACAGTTATGCTGAACACCAGGAAATGTGGGCAGCAGTATCTTGGACCTCAAAGCTAACAGACAGAACCTGCTCTACAAAGTATGAAAAACAGCATAAGGATAATGATAATCAAATACTACAAAGGAACCACAGACCAATCCATTTTGTCGGAACAAAACGTTAATGAGGATACCAAGAACCGTGGATAAACAGATTTCTCGATACAGAAGCCTCTTACGATCAGGGTTTAATTTGGTGAGTTTATGGAGAAAGAGAGGTCTTGCAGTTTCTCTCATATAACCAGAATTCTTGGTAGGAGAGAACCATGTCATCCAAACCAGACTCAAATCAGTCACCAGAGGCTAAATTTTTGTTTTTCAGAGCTCACAGAGAGCTCTTACATGAGGAAGCACGTATCAGAAGTATGTACACCAAAGCCTGCAAACAGAAATGCTAGAATATGCCTTGCTATTCCCCAAGGTGAAGGCTGATGTCAGCAAGCTGCCAGTTGTGAAGACAGCTCCAAGGGCGTTCTCCTATTTACAGCCCTTCAGAGTAAGGTAGCTGAGGTCATGTACCAAATATTCAGACAACGTATAACAAACTGCTAAAATATGATGCACTAATCCTAAAAATCCATAATATCAGAGACTCCTCTGTTCCAAGAGGTATTCTTATGCACCTTTTTTAGCAAAAAAAGGATGGCAGCATTTGTTGTCATCTTGCCACAGCACTACTTCATGCTGGAGACAAGCAAATTCTAGCTTTTCAGTTTGGGTGGGGTGTTTTCTTTTGGGTTTTTTGTTTTTAGCTTCAGTGGCAAAGTTATCTTCAGCTGGGAAGCAACTAAAACTACTTTTTAAATTAAGAATTACAAGATGGAAGGAATCCCTTTACAGATATAAAGAGGCATGCCACTAGTAGAAGCATAAATACACTGGAGTTCAGAAGGAAGTATAAAAACAAAATTTCTGCTCAGCAATGAATGCATCCATGTGCTTGCACAGTATTGTGTGTACAAGGCTAGTAAACATGTCCTCTCTCTGCCCAACTCTCTGATCATTTTCTGGGGGGTCAGAAAACCAGCCCAGAAGGCTTGTAAAAATGAGAATTCAAGGAGACACCAACAAATTTAAAGACCTGCACTCAGAGGGGGAGGCCAGAAGAGTAAAGAATTAAAAAAAACCACCAAACCCTAACCCAAAAAGCCACCCATCTCTAAGCAGCATGATGTCTCCCTAACTAGTCATCAGCCCCCCATTTCTAAATGTTCAGAACTGTGGGCACTTATAATAAATACTTGGTAAAATATTTGTTTAAAAACCATTTATATACACACACACAAAAGCACCCATCAGCTTCATCTTAAACTTGGTAACTGAAACAGCCACTATGTTCATGTGCATCATTCTGCTCCTCAAGTGTTCATGCAAGGGGTAAACAAAGTGGTAGTATCCACAGTTGCATGTGTTATTCATCAGAGGCATAAGCCTCTAAGTTTTCACAGTTCAATGACACTAAGCTTATAATTTTGTTTGCCGTGAGAAGCTGGAAGACTTGAGATACAAGATATCACTTGGGAAACCAGGTGTGCCAAATATGAAGGCATTTTATTCTCGCTTGGATAAGTGACAAGGTTGATGTGGAGCTGGGAACTCAGCCAAACAGATGTGCTCCAACACGTCAGAGGGGTGGAAAAGCAGCAACTGGGAAGAAACATGACTGTTCTGCAGTCACAGAGTCTCCAGCCTTCCTTTGTGAAGTGCCTCACTGCTGTGGAATTAGGCACACAGGACCGGAATGACTTCCTGCATCATCAAACATGAATCTCCCAATTATCACAGGCACCCTTCTTGGGTGGTGGGAATTTTTATACCTTATCTAAAAGAAACATTCCCCCTTCCCTAGTTTTAGTTTTGTGAGAGTCAGCTCCCTACACCAACAGACAAGTGGGGAGGCACATATCAGCCACAGTCCTGATGAGTGTCCCTCGTTCAAGCCCTCAGCCCCTTTTAATGATCACTGATGCCACCACTCAGGGGGCAGTAAATATTTGTAGAGGGACCCCTTACAGAACTACCCCATCATCCAAATAGCAGGAGATCTCAAAATCTTCAGAAGTCCCTCTCTCTAGCAGAAAGCACCCTAACCACAGCATCTTTCAAAAAGAAGCAAATCCAGAGTTTTACTTAAAGTACCAAAAGGCTCTTCCTAAGAAAATTTATTTCAGAAGACAGCTGCTCTGGTGGGCAGGGTTCACTTCCCAGCCAGCTACCCAGCTTGTTCTTATGCTAATGCTGGCTGTTGGCATAGAATTACTCCAGAATTAACACTTCTGTTAATCATCACTCATTTTGGTTAAGAAGTCAAGCTTTTAGATTTATCAGAACACAAGACAGAGAACAGAACCTGCCAGTTATTCTTTAGTCCTACTTTGCTTTACTACATCACTAATAATAGCCAGAACCTTAGAACATTGACAATAACATTCTACTGTTACTTGTAAAATGATGGGTAATTAGATTTTTATAATTTTATTTACTTCTTTCTGTAGCTGGAACTTGGGGTGCCACAGTCATCCAGAAATCAACTAATGCAGCATGGGCTTATTCTCCTTTTCAGTCAGAAATTTAATGTTATTTTAAACACATACACCTTTTAGCTTCAAGACAAAGTATTATTAGCAGACATAGAAAGAAATAAGAGATTTCTGCTCTCCGAACCAAGCACACAAGTAGTTCCTTTCTGCATTCATTGTAGCAGTTTCATCAGCATGGAAATAGCATTTTTGGTTTCTTATAGCCAAGAGTTGTTAAGCCTTCAACTTCCCAATAATCCATCATTTCACTTTTATCTAGGCTAATTAGATAATAGCACAGCTGATTGAAATGCAGTAAGACAACTCAAGAGTAATGAAATACGCCATCTCTGAACAGCTGGCTGTATTTGTGCAACGTCTCCATTTAGAACCAAACATGCCACAGGCTTCTTGGATGCGGCAATCTTCCTCTGAAATAATGTCTCTAAAAATGATTTAACTCTTGCAGAAAACAACTTTGTCTCATGGGGAGGAGATAGGTCATGAAAGCCTGTTGTTACAAAAGACAGAAAGACCAGGTATTTTTCTGAAGCTGAATTGTACTAAGTCATTCAATCCATGCAATATTTGAAACAAGAGTAGAAGTGGCAACTGGAAGATCCAAACACAATTCAGTCTTTTTGAAAGTGAAGCTCAACAGATTAAATACAGCTTGAAAAAGAGCCATCAACAAGAGCTATTTGAAACTCTCTGCAGGTTACTTTAAAGTATGATGCTAGGGTTGAGTATATTCCAACACTTATATCCAACAAGAGCAGGCAGTCTTGGAATGTAACATTCTCTTAATATTTAGATTTGGTTTTGTTGTTTCACAATATACATAGTGCTCATCTAAAAAAAAAAAATTAAAAAAATAAATCAAGAAAGTGGTTGCAATCTCAGTAAAATCCACCATTCTGTTTCTTTCGAGCCTATGCATATAGAAAACTGCCTCCTTCCCAGATTCATGGAAGTGCATTACAGCAAGTCACAAGCACATTTGTAAAATTATTTTTGTCATGTTTTGGCACCCTTCACTTCCCAAAGGGACTTCAAATGCTGTAAGCACTGAAATTAAGCAGTAAAAAAAAAATGGTGGAAAATGTGAATATGGCATCCTTGTATTTTGTTAATGCAAAGTACAAATGTTTGAGACCCCAACAGTGAGATGTTCACCTACACTTCAGTGCTCTCCAATGACTGACTGAAGAGTGATCTGTATCAATCAGAAACAACTAAATACCCCATTCAACCTGAAAGTAGCACATCTCATTTTATAGCAGTATGGCCAGCCACTACAGTCTACATAAAGAAATATACTACAAACTCCAGCCAGTATAGAAACAAGAATATTCTAGGTCTGCAACTGCAAAATTCTGGGTGATTCTTTCTAGTGTATCCCATTAAGAGACAGTGCTACACCTCCTGCCTCCCATACGGCAGGTTAGTAGAGTCCAGCTTAGTACTTAATGAAAAAAATAAAAAAAATACTGCAGGTACGGTTTAAGAGTGAAAACACTTTATTTTACCAAGTTCAAACTCAAACTTGTACCCACAAGTGTGAAAAGTTTTAAAGAGGGAAAATTTTCACAATTGCTTCAAAATGAATAGTGTTAAGTAGCCAGCCCTGTTTTTTTATCTAGAATTTTCATCCTCCCCTCCCTGCTTCTAACAATAGATACTCACAGTATATTTAAATTCAAAGAGGAAGAAATAATATCAGTAAGTGTTGAAGAATGAATGCAGGAAATTGCGGGGACAGGGGAAGAAAATATATACTTGCATTTTGTCTCATTCAAAGGCAGCAAAGCCATTTAACTAACATGGAATAAAAATAAATTATTTAATGAAGTATAATATAAACACCAACACAAGCATGCTCAGTCTATTCTCTCAGAGAATCTTTATCTGTAGCCTACAATGATTACTGTGTGTAGGAAGGCAGACTGAAGACAAAAATTAAACTGCTGTCTGGCTTTTACCAAGGCTATTACAAACAGCTTCATTTTTTTTTCCTCCTCTAATACAGCATCAGTTCAATATGAAATTCCTCACACAAGAACCAACTGCTTTCATAAACTAAAGAATTTGCATTGTACAAAAGCTGGAATAACTTCACACCAGTAGCACCATTTGCATGGTTTTGTATTCTGAAGTAGTTGACTATGAATCACCTGTTTCCCTTTGTACCAGAAAACTGGGCACAATATATAGCTGCAAATCTCCGAACAGAGAAACATTCAGGCTTCTGTAAAACTGGGAGATTTGTCATGATGAACTAGCAAATACAACTTGCTAGTTTCAAAATGTAAGCTTTGCACAAGATACTTTCAAGTTTCTATACACAAAAGTGTCCACCCTTTCAAGAAAAAACAAACACCTCCCAAACACCCCACAAATCAGCACTATAGCACCTGTCTTCAAAACTTTTCTCTCTTCAATGTAAAACGCATTAAGGACCTGTAACTCCAAAACTCGCCTAGTTTAGATACCAGAAAATGAAAATACAGCAGGGCTGATGTCATTTAACAGAGGGCACGAGAACTTTTTGTCCTTTCCTATTGTCCCATCCTCCCTGCACCTCAAGTGTTAAAACTGCAGCCTCTGACAACACTAAGCCAGCCTACAGAAAGGGAAAGATCATTTTAATTATATCTCACTGCAGAAGATAAGACCCTGGAGGGCTGATGCCCTTTTTTTTTTTTTTTAAATACCAGTAACAATTTGTAAGCACTATTAAGTAGCCTGGAACTGCAGGACCTGCAATACAAGGGTGTTCCACTGCTGAATACTCTTCACTAAAAAACAGGTGTAACTCATTCAAAAATGGAGCTATACATAATCATTAAGACATGCTAGCTTCTTTATACTCAGCTAATTAATGGGTAGCTTTTTCCATTTCCACTCTTCAGCAAGCTATCAGCAATACCTGAACTTTAGTTCTTAAAGTAAGAGAATATTATTATTTTTTTTTAAGCTCTGCAGAAAGATGCAGTTTGAAGTTAAAGATGCTTTTTGGCAGTTTAGGGGATAGGAAATTCCTAGTTCATGTTTCAAATAAAAACCCTTTCGGCAAAACAGCCTAAAGTACTCTCAGGGAACACTGAGGCAAAAGACATACTGTTTTTCAAAGACATTAATTTCATATTAAGTGGTATAACATGAAGAACAGCTTTGTGGAGGCATCCTTTGTCCTCAAGTACATACATGCTTCTGCATCACAAACCCATAAAGGATTAATTCTGCCTGGATCTTTTGACACATCCTAGAAACAGCACTTCCCAAAAGTATCACAAGAGTAGCATTTAGGCACATGTTTGTTCATAAAGCCAATTCTTAGATTCACCGAGACAACTACATGGATTTAATGGACTTACATAGCTATTAAGACATTTTACTCGTGTCACCTCTGAGCAGGTATCACACACACACATTCTACTACAGCAGAACCAATTCCTAGCCATTTGAGAACTGAAGAGCATACAACAAGCTGAGCCTGAATGTCAGCGTGAATAGTTTAAATGAATTCTTTAAGATCATGACAGAAAAATAATTTCATAATGGAGACCAGAATCCTGTTCTAACAGTCTAGTAGCTGCCTAATAACAGTAAAAAACCTCATTTAAAATAAGGCACAGATACTAATGACTTCATGTTTAATACTGTATTATTGATGCTGTCAAAATACAACTTTTGGCAGTTAAAAATAATGCATTATTTTATTAGATATTCCTCAATAACGATCCTCAAGTCATTCTTACCTTTCCACTTGAACAAAAGCACCATCCACAGTTACAATTTGGTAGATCCATGGCCACATACAGAGTTGATTATCAGCCCATGTATTTACAACTAGAATCAAGTTGGATTTTTGAATACCAGAGTATTTAACTTTAATCAATTACAATGATTACTTCTTATATTATCAGAAATAAACGGCCATGAGTTACTTCATTTTGTCTATTTAAAAAACCAGGAGAACACAAGACCTGGTTTCCATTACCTTTACAGTATTCTCCTTGAGGAATAATCAAAGGGTTTCAGCAATTACTACACAAATTATAAAGCTAGTCATTGTGTTACTTTTACATTTAAGTGCTCAACAGAACAGTAAAGTAATAAAATAACGTCATCATACTGTAGTTCCTTCAAATTTTTAATTGACAGCAAGAACATTTGAAAAGTACTAAGTTCTATGTCAAATCCTTTTGAGAGTGAAATATCTCTACTGGTACATGTCAATTCCAGCAGAAAGAATTTGTCTATGTGCATATCGAGATTGTCCCACAGTTCTCAGTTTTGGGATGTCCCAGAAGCTCCTCGCCATAACTGACTGCCCTGGGAAGCACAAAACCTTTGGTGGTTTAAAGAATAGTCAAATAACCAAAAGCACCAAGTTCTGATGACGTATTTCTAGACAGCTTTCAGAAGTCAGCAATAATGATACATAAATTAAATACAAAATGAAGCAACAGGAGGCCTAAAGCTGTTGACCACTACAAGAGTTTAAAATTCATTTATTTAATCTGTAAAGCAAAAACCACTTGGGGCTATCAAAAGACTGTTCTCCTGCATGTCAATAAAAGTGCATATGCTTAACGCTAGGTATGAATATAACGCTTGTAAGTACTTACATCTTTTTAAGGAAGTAGACTATTTGGTGATATGCACCGTGCATATATATTTATGTTTGAAGTGAACAGCTGGCACTTTGTAAGTTTCAATTGGAAAAGCACACTTCCTAATCACAAAATAAAAAAAAGGCAATAGCAAGCCTAAAATCAAAACTACCTCAGAGCTATTAAGCCACAGCTTTTAAATTAAAAAAGTACAGGATAGCAACAGGACAGTAAAGGATTTTATAGCTGTATTTTCAATGCTATTGTTGGTATGAATTTGCTGTCATTGATCAGGCTAGAACTTGATTATTTTTGCAAAAGCTCTCTCAGATTCTAAAAGGAGGTAGTATAAAAAGGGTGTGATCTGAATAACATGGCCTCATCTGGCTGTAAACATTTCAAACAACAGACATAAATATCTATGATAAAAAGTACTGTGGAAGAGATTATTATAGAAATTGTTTTTAAGAACTTGAAAAGAAAAAAACAGTAGATACATTTAATATATTTACTTATTTGCATGTAGTTTAAATGATACAGAACAAGATTACCGTGTTAGAAATCCACATACAATATAAAAACATTTGTTAGACATAAATTCACCATTCTGCTGACATTTGCAATGACTGTTTATCCACGCTTAACTTCAGGTATTTATAGCATTTTTCATACATGTATTTTTGTATATGTGCAATGTTTCATTAACTACGTAATGTGAAACCCTGACTTTTGTAGTTTTTCATCACAATCTGAACATAATAGCTATTTGCATCTTAAACACATTGGCTTTTTGAAACACTAGTAATTAAGGCATCTTTGCTGTATAGTGCAAACAAAAACTGTCTTTCATAATTTGATTAAAACAGAAGTAATCGAATATTCCGAAGTGTTTTTTTAATTGGAAGATATTTGTGCATTTTGGAGTTCTCTTGTGAAAGAAACATTTAAAACCTCTTAATAGCAGTTGCTTTTGTTGATTCCTCACAACTGGTTCTGCTGTCTTGTCTTCTTTTATGCGACATTGTAGTAAAATACAGTAGCATTTAAATTAATACCTAGTAACTGAGTGAATCCCAAATGTAGCAAAGGCATACAGTTTTCATAGTGCACTTTCACCTCACTGAAGTAAAAGTTGCTCCTATTAGACATTTTTCCACTTCAATGTGAAGTAGATTGTTAGGATTTTATTAGTGGTTTCATTAAACAGATTGACAGTTCAGTTCTTTTCCGCCATTATTTCTCAAAAGGCTTTCAGGTACATATTTCAGGGATACTTTAGAGGATTGTTTCACCACATAAGCACACAGTTTCTCAATCATGTCACTGTAGCTGTAATAAATAAGCCTTTACATCCTAGAAGGAAAAAAAAAAAAAGGAGAAAGTGTGTCACATTACTTATATCTGTAACATTGACTGTATCTGAGGCAGGCAGGTTAACTAATCAGGACCACAATACAAAAATAATTATGTTTAGGCCAGATTTCAGAACAAGTTATCTTCAACTTCAAGATTATTTTCAATTAATAATTTCAATAGCATTTCTTCATGTACTAAAAAGCCTTCAAGAACATTGGGATTAGCATCAATTTGGTCCATTTTTCCTCTGCTCCCTACATGTACAGCAAAGAACATCATCATCGTGAGATCATGTATTTGAACATGTTTATCATGAGTGATATTCCTTCACCCCATCCCTCCAATGTTCTTGTACTGCTCTTTTGGCTCCTGACTTGCTCAGGTGGCCTTGGTCACAATCTATCCTGATATACATCCAGTAGAAAGCAAATGAACAGAAAAGGAACCGGAATCCTAGAAAAATAAACTGACACTGGCTATAACTGCCATGTTGAGCAACCAGAAGAACCAGACAGCCTGTAATACAAGCTCCCATTGCTCCACTATTTGAGAGTTAGAACTCAGTTTTTCTGCATCACTGTGGACTGAAACTCTGCAAGAAGTTTGTAATTATCCTTGTAGGACATAAGAATTTAAGTCAGAGGTGCACAGCAGGCCCAGAAGGACAAGAAATAACTTGTTTGATACAAAGCGACAAATTCTGTAGCAATGGAATTATAGATTCCATAGATCCTTCAGATCCAAGTAAAACATGCAATCTCCAAGGTTTTTTCCAAGTTTACTCAAATCCTGCACATAACTAAGCGTCTGCTTCAAGTCTTTTCTCACTGCTACCTTCATCAGGTCACACCATACGGAGAGGTTTCTTACATATTGCAACTCTTGGTACCCAACCTCAAAAAGCCATGTTTATAGAAACCATTATCACGAGCAGCAAATAATGCAGTTACCAGACACCCTCATTATATTGCTGATACCACAACGGGCCAAGAAAGGCAAACAGGGATCAGTTCAGATGGAGACACTCTTCTGCTCTTCAGAAACTCATCATTTTCTAAGTATTAGGTCAGCAATAAGCTTTAGAATTTAGCATGTTGTCACCTGGCCCAGTCACCCAACGTGCAAATACAAACAACATTGGTGGGCTAAGATTCTCCATGCTGTGTTACAGCTATGGGTACTGCAGATTTCAGAGAAAACATCTGTCCTTGCACAGTCTACCCGCTTATCTGGGCCCTTTCTTACATCAATTTTAATGCTTATTACTATTAGCTATTTTATCATTAAGGAGATGCCTTCACTGTAAAGAAAGAAAAAAGGATAAAAAAAATTTCATTGTTACTTAGCATAGGGAATACACTCAGACTTCTGTAAAAATTGTGCAAAATACTTGAGCATTAGTGGAAATAAAGGTGTTTCTATTCATCAACAGCATAGCACAAATAACATTAATGAGAAGAATACTGTAAGTGATACAACTTTGTTTATTACTAAACACATCTGGAACTGGATTACCTTAGCTATATTACCAGTATATCCTGGAACCAGAGTAAGATGATTCATCTGTTCCCATAATCCACTTAATTGTTTTTTTAAAATATGTGTATTTCTGAAAAAGAATGAACACTTTGTAAACATATATACTACATTCCAGTAGAATTTTTGACTGAAATATAGACTAATTCTGTATGCAGTATTAATCACGTATGATATTGACACAATATCAGAAAAATTTTGATCCAACTTCTAAAGCATTTGTATAACCCCTGATATGACTATATTCTACATTTATTAAAACTCCAGGGAAAAAAACCCAAACAAACACAACATGACAATCTTTAAAGTAAGTTTCCAAAGACCACCTGTGGCTTAAGAACAGAAGAACTTCTTTTAAGTACTTTTAAGCTTTTGCTTTCAATTAATGTATTTTTCTCTTGTAGATAAGGTATGATCCTACTGATCAAAGTTAAAAGATTTTGAGATGGAATAAGCTACAGAAACACATTTAAGTATTTCCCAATTCTATACTCACCCATCCTCTGCCTTTTCTGTATGTGCAGATAATTCTGACCACCATGTTTTAATGACAGCTTGAAGCCAGTTTAAACCAACTATCACATATCTGTAACAACATATTTTACACGTTACTCTTTTCTTCCCCCCCTCCAATGTCTACAGGACGGGTAAAGCGGTAAGCAAACTGGTAAGCAACCAGTAACACGTTTTCTATCCTGGAAGAAAAAAAAAGCTAGACATATTGGCAAGTGTAAATATTTGTGTATGTTTTCATTTTCAAAGTGGCAAACTGAAGCTGTTGTTGAAAAACTAGAAATTCTTCAGGTATTTTGCCTGAAAACTTTGCCTTGTTTTCATGTTATAAAGCATACTAAAACCTCAGTGCTATTCTGTTTTACTGTTTAGGATAAATAAATCTGCAGAAGGGTGAAGCCAGCCCCCCACCCAGTCCTTAAAGTTTTGCACCACTGGTTTGTTAAAGGAACAAGGTTTATAGGAAAGCTCCCCTTTTGGGTAGATGTTCCCTGAGAAAGGCAGGATTGGGAGAAGGGGCAGAGGGAACAAGAGTCAGAGTCAACATTAGTTTCTAAGGCACTGCACAGCCAGGGAGTAATAGTGTCTTAAACGTCCAAAACTGATACTTACTCTTCATATTTACTGTTAAGCAGTGATTTCACTAAAGGGAAAAGATCTACACAGCAGCCAACTGAAACATATGGGTTTTCTTCCTGTAAACTTAAAAAACAAGACATTTCAGAAGTGCTTGAACTTCACTATGGCTATAGCAGATTCTTATCCCCCACTTGTTTTTGTCTGTACCTGTTTGTTAGCACAGGAAGGCAGTCTACTAGCACTCCAAGATCCTGTATCCTAGAAATATGAAGAATAAAATCAGAAGTGTTTCTAGTAGAGGATAGGTTGAAGTATATGCTTCCACTATGATTTAAAGAATAACAAAATTACAACTTTTAAGGAACCCCTAAAAATACTGCAGCATATTTGGGATTGCTACCACTTAAGAATATAAAGAGACACTTAGTTTACCTCAATAAGTAGGCTACCAGTTCATTTATACTTCTCCTTCTCCAAAAGGTTAAAGCTACGTTCAGCCTTAGATTCCTGCTGAAAAGAACTTGATTCATAGTTTCATGGTCCTGAGAAATCTGTGTATTTTCAAAAACATAGAAGTTTGCCAGAAGTTAAGCAGATAGCAACAAACAACACAATAAGTTGCTCTAACATAGTGATTTAGTATATGAAAATATGCTTTCCTACCTGTATGCGGATGAGTTTGTTTTAGAAATTTAGCTAACATTGGCCTTAAAAACATGAATTTCCCTTAGAAGGGGGCACAAACAGATTAAGAGTACTTTACCCAAAAGCTACAAGAATAAAGTCTGTAGACAATTAAAGAGAGGTATGTAATAAACAGAGCAGTCATAAGCATCAACCTATAATTCTTGCTAACTTTGAGAACTTTTTACTTAGATACTTACTAATTTTTGAGAACTCTAACAATTTAAAGATCACAGAATTGTTAGAGTTGGAAAGGACCTCTAGAGATCGTCTAGTCCAACTCCTCTGCTAAGCAGGATTGCCCAGAGCACATCACTCAGGACTGCATCCAGGCCAGCCTGGAAAATCTCCAGAGAAGGGGACTTCCACGACCTCTCTCAGCAGCCTCTTCCAGTGCTCTGTCACCCTCACCATAACAAAGTTTTTCCTCATATTTGAATGGAACTTCCTATGTTCCAGCTTGTGCCCATTGCCCCTCGTCTGATCACTGGAAACCACTGAAAAGATTCCAGCTCCATCATCCTTCAACCCATCCTTTAGATACTTGTAAATGTAGAGAAGGTCTCCCCTCAGCCTTCTCTTCTCCAGGCTAAAAAGCCCAGCTCTTTGAGCCTTTTCTTGTAAGGAAGGTGCTCCAATCCCTTAATCATCTTAGTTGTCCTATATTGGACTCTCTCCAGTAGTTTCCTGTCTCTCTTGAACTGGGGAGCCCAGAACTGGACACAGTATTCCAGTTGTGGCCTCACCAGTGCAGAGTAAGTAAATAGACGTATTTAAATTAAACATAAGTAAACACATGTATTACTTTGAACCTCAACAGAAATGGTTGATTTCTGAAAAAGCTTGTTCTTGGAATAAAGTTTAGGTATTTTATTAATATCTTGGATTGGAACAAACACTGCAGAGTCCCCCACATCTCTCAAACAAGTCAGACATCTGTGGTCAGCAATCCAGCCTTTAGTTTCTCAGAGGATGAATCTTCCCTAGTCTTCATTTTTTTTCACCCTCCTTTCTGCAACCTCTTTATTCTGCTGCTCTTTCCTCAAAACCACCAAATTCAAGGGAGCGTAAGAGTGCCACAGACTTGTACCTCCAGCTCATTGGACTCCCAGGGCGCTCTCTTCATGGCAGCCCACACTTAAAAGTGCCATGAAAATACAGCATGGTGATAGTCTTCGATCTTATCTTCCCTGTCACACCTCAATTCAAGCACCCGCAAGCCTCAACAGCTAACAAACATGACAGAAATGGAAACTTCAACATTAAGAGACTTAAGTGGCCTTCACTGTCACAAAACTAACTTCATTTAAATATCTGACCTTTTAGCCAGTTTAAGAAGTCCTGCAAGCAGTCACTGGGTTTCACCAAGCAATCTTAACAAGAAACAGTCTTACACAAGCACTTAAGTTAGTTTCATACACACTAAGCTGATGCTGCTATTGAAAATGGTCCTATCCTATCTCATCAAGTTATTCTTATCTGTACACTACCACTCACACTTCCAATAAACATGCACGTGGCCATGCGTCCTGCCAGATCACAAAACATAACCAAGTCAAAAAGATGTTTTCCTTTGGTGATGATAGAATTGTAACCTAGAATAGCCTCATGGATCTGAGCTTCTGTGCTGACAGAAGCATGGGGGAAACTGGCAGTACTACTGCTCTTGACAACTGTCACTGTAAACTGACAGATAATGACTGCAAATTACAAGACCTGACCCAATCTATATGTTAAGAAAATCAACATCTTTGAAAACTTTCACAGCTAACCACAAAAAGAAACTACCAGGAATACTTTTAAATTAAAATTTCTTTAAACTCTACTTACCTCTGAAAAAAATCCACTAAATTTGGATGAGGGGTCTTCTGTTTGAGATGAGCGAGAGTCACTAGAATTCAGCAAGTATGTACTACTGTCGATGTGCAGTTTTGCTGGCAGATTTCCTGCACAAGCCAGTTCATTTTCTTTATTTGCCATGTCACAGCCCCTAGATTTAGGGAGCTGTTTCTTTCTGTAACAAGGCTTTGGACTGTAACAATGAACTTTTCTTTTACAATATACTACTTTGAAGAAAGAGAGGGGACTGGTCACCGTTTTTCCAACTGTTATTCTGCAATAATAAAGCAGTATTTTAGTGAAGGTTGCTGTAAACTTAAGCAATACTTTGTGTTATTAAGTTAAAATATATCATTGTGAATTCAGCAGTCAACTTGCAGGTTACTTAAAACATTTTATCCCCAAGATATACCTTCATGACATTTGGGTTATCAGAAGAAAGAGCCACCACCAATATTTTTCCCCTGCTTTTATTAATGCAGAGACTCATTATTATGGAAGTAGACACAAGTACCAAGTATTGTCAGTAAAACTAAAACCCATTTCCAGTTGTCTCTGCTTGAGTGTTGTAATAAATTTAAAATGCTTCTTCCCTGCCTCCCTCTCACTTGAAACTCAGACTCTACACAGCACAGCCCTCCTACCTGTTTGTGTACGAAGCCAGCTGTTTTGGAGATTTCTTACCCTAGGAGAAAGGGAATAGAGAATAAAAAAAGCTTTATTAGTCAAAAAGAAGTCCTGCTTCACCATGGCCTAAATTTACCACAGATTCCCTACCTTCCACTCACTCTTCCTTTCTGCAACTAAAGCACAGCTATGTTAACCTTCCTATAACCTTCAAGTATTTCACAGTGACCTATAGATGGACTAGGTCTGCCCCAGCTGTCCTTGGAGCACCAGAGTCAGCTGTAGCCTCGGGGTTTCTATGGCAAGAGACGGGATTGTGACATCAGACAGATTCTTTAGTTAATAGCAAACTAAAAATTGTGACTAATATAAAAAGCCTACTGGAATCCGATGGGAAAATTGCATTACTTGTCTCACACATACATTTAGAGGTCCATAATATAGCAGATGCTAGTATCGGGAAGGATGACAGCAGAACATCTCCCCACCAAAGCACAGCAACAAAAAATTAAATAAAGACTGCTGTAGACAACAACAGTCACATAAAACAGATTAGCATTCTGACATCAATCAGCCTGCATAAAACAGTGATATCCCAGAGGAATCACAAAATTCATTCAAGGTTGTGCCACACAGATCAGCAAAACCTTTGAAAATTAAGCAACACAATTTGAAAACTAATTTCTAATGGCTTTTTTTTTTTTAAATACAGTAAACTCCGATGTTTTAAAGCTTCATCTAATGAAGATAAATTGAATTTTGACGTTCTGGTCTTTTGTTGCATTAGTAAAAAAATTATTAAAAATAAAAAAAGCATTAAGACACTGAAGTTAGAAGTATGTATTTTCCTGTAAACAGGTACTATGCTCATATAATGCAGATTTTCCAGCTTGAAATTTTATGCTACTGTAAACATTTATGTCGTGTACATCAGCAAGACAATGCTATGATTTTTTTTTGTTATGCCGAGTCATAAAATCATGGGGGTTTTAATATATCATTTCAACAAACAAATAGACATAGAGGGTATTGGCATCTTTACCACTGTCCGAAGTGATCTTACGGTAAGTTTACCTCCTTAGTACTTCCTCTGTACTCCACTGACTGCCTTACTTCTCAGCCAGAACACAGTTAAGAGGTTATGAGAAAATGTTTCTGACTAGCAAGTATCCAGTGAAAATACACATTACTAGACAATGTGGTAAATCAAGCTGTACAGTAACAACATGACAGGTCCATTTCAATGCAGGTATTTCACCTACCCCACCTCTCACTTTTGCCACACAGTTCTCTTGGCAAGAGAGAACTTTTTGATGATACAATTCCTTTACTGAAACAGTTTTTGGCGAGACTGCGGAAAAGCAGGCGTGAGTAAAACCATATCAGTACCTACTGCTCACGTGGATGATACGACATGTGTATCTGTACAGTCACTGCCTGTGCCTATTATAATACATGGTTTTCATAATCTAAATTTCACTTACATTTCATCTAAACATGAAATGCCTAATAGTGCTGTGGTTCTAGTTTTATATCATTCAGAACTATGAACTTGTTTGAATGTTTAACTCAGTTTAATCAGAAAAAAAACCCAAACAACTTACCTCCTTCATGATCTTTTTAGTGGAAGAAGAGATTCTTTTTCTGGGGAGATCAATAGGACAACCTTCAATATGCAATACTTTCTGTTTTCTAACATTGTGGGCTTCAGATGCCATAATCTCTCAAATCCCTGTTTTCAAGGGAAAAATATTTAGTTATATTTTCTAAACCATTCAGTCAACTTTCTTCAAATGCAGCTGGCAAAACCAGTTAAAACAGTTCAACTGTTTGCAAGGTGTTCCATCCTATAAATAATCCAAGAGTGCATCCTTTAGCAAACATTAGCTGGAGGCCTTATCATCAGTAACATGCTGATGAGCACTTCAAAATTCCCATTTAGCTTTCTAAAAATAAGGGAAAAAAAAAAAAAAACAAGTTGCCCTCCAAAGAAACAAAGGCAGAGATCTTGTTTTCAGACCAGATCAGTACACCTGCACTGAGGGGTGCCATACAAACAAGAATGAGACAATTTATGAGACTCTTTCCTCCACTTCTCATACTATCAGTTTCATCTGCCACCTAGAGAAAAATAATTGGTCTCAACTGTTTCCAAGTGAGGAAAGGCTACTAAATAAGAATAATCTCTATTTTTTCAGGAAGGTGGCAAACTACATCAAAACAGCAAAGGCAAAGAAATAGAAATGAAAGATCACCTCTTAATTTATTGGCAAATCCACCTCCTGCCCATTTTTCTCAGCATATGATTTTGGCTGGTTTTCATATTAAGAAAAGTCTTTATTCCACAGTTAACCAGTAAGAAAACATCTAAAGTACTTTGTCTTTAAGTATGCAAATATTTCTACAAGAACCAAAACCAATATCGGGAGAGTTGTACATGTGGTTTTGTCTAAGTGATTCAGAAGATCCATTGCTTGAGACTGGAATTCTCAAACTAAACCATCGTGGAGCACTATTCCCAAAATGTTTTAGCAGGACTTCCTACCTTACTTTCAAAAACCAACCATTTGCTCTAGTTTTATTGTTTTTCCCTTAAATGGCAAAACTCTGGTCCCAACATGAGTGCCCCAATCCATTCCCTCCACCTTTAGCACCAACAGTCCCTCCCTTTTCCTCTACGTAGCAGATTTTTCCTACTTTAAGAAATTCAGTATTTAAAACAATAAGACACTGAGCACTGAAAAAGACAGAAACAGCTCATTAGCCACAGAAGATTTTTCAATGCAAGTATCTAACGACCATCAAACAAAACAAACACACAGCAGGCTCAAAACTAAATAGAAGGTGTATTCTCCACATAATGCATATTGTATTCCATATTGTAGGATACAGTGGAAGCAAAAAAAATTATTCAAATGCTTCAGTTTTCTTTAGAACAGGATCAGTACTGATGAATCTCATTTAAGACCTCTCTCTCAAAAAAAGGAAGATTTACTGACAGAAACCCTTGCCCTGTAAGATGGTAACATGAAGCCCTCAAACAACAATTACAGCAAGCATTGCAAGTGGCAGCATCATTTAGGGCAAGACCTTTAACAGCTGGTGGTCCATACTTTTCCTAATACAAGGCTGGTTCATTAACCTGACTCTTTCCCTGCGTGCTATGGGATGGTGACAGAATAGTACTTTTTCCCTGAAGTTCAGGCAAAACCACAAAAACAACAAACTACTTCTCTGCTTATCAGAGTGGTTAAAAACACTGTTTGGACTCAAAATAGCTGTACATTAAAATTTGAACTTGGAGCACAACACAAAGGCAAACAACTGAACTTTTGAAGAGACCGACCAAACCACCCTAAAATCCAAACAAATCCAGTCTTATATTCAGGCTAATGAGGAAGGCAGAAAGTCAGGACGATTTGAAAAAACCTTGGTTTTGAGAATGTTGCTGAGGGGAAAGCAATAAACTCCAGAGGAACAGGGAGACCAACCTGCAACCACCAGAGCTACACCCCACAGAATCATCCCATCAGATGCTAAAAAAATCCATAATCTCTGTTCCTGAAGAATCATTTTTGCAACTATTCCTGTGACACATTGACATTTACAGCTCTTCCTGCAGAGGAGTGACCTCTCCTTACTTGTTTATTTAATAAATGATCTCAACCTACCCTCCTCTTTCATGCTAAGCAGTAAGCAAGAATCTGATGTCTAACATATACACAGCACTGTTAAACTAGAATGCTTTTTACTTAAAAGTGTAAAATAACAGAAGACTAGAAAAATGTCTTACCAGGGAAACTCAATCAGCTTATCAGTGCTCAATATTGGGATCTAAAGAGCCCAAGATAATATCTCAAAATAGCTGAACTGGAAAGAGATTATCCTGGTGGGAAAGAATTTCCCTACAAAAAATTAAACACGTACAACAGAAAAATGAAGAGAATCACACAAGTTGTCATAGTTGATACAAGAACATAACGCCCTCTAGCCTCCCAGTTCAAAAAGGAAAAGACAACAAAGCTATCAATTCTTTTTTTAAAGACTGGGAACAGAAACCCAAAAGGCCAACAGATGATCAGATATAAAGGAACATCTGATGAAGTGAACTAAAAGTCTTACATCTGTGTTCACAGTCCTGCAGTTTAGAGAGGTTTCCACAGTTTAACAGAAGCAGCAGAGAACATACAAACAGCAATGAAATAGCCGTTCTATTAACCAAGGTGCAGAACCTCTCCCTTGGAGCTGACAAAGCACCTGAAGAAATCACATGTGGAAAATACAGTCAGTATTTAAAGATGGCCTCAAGGAAGATCCAGACCGACACCTCTGTTGTGCAAATTAGTAAACAATGTAATCAAGAATAAAATTAGTGGACACAAATGAATAATACATTGGGAAAGATTCAACCTGGCTGTTATGAAAGCAAGTCCTGCCCTGCAAAATCAATGTAATTCTTTGACAGTATGAAGTATTATAACATGGATAAAGGACGTCTAAACAACAGAGTCTATTGGAGATTCCAAAAAGCTTCCTGAAGTCCCTCACTCAAATCTCAAGGTAACTAAACAACCCACTGACAAGAGGGAAAATTTTGCATGGAGAAATAGCTAAGAAACAGCGATAAACTGTCGAAGCAGTTCCTGCACTGAAGAAGGCCATCACAGGGATTCTGCAGAAAAATCTGCATTGATTTATGCTGTTTGACATATTCATAAATTACCTCACAAAGGAGATGAGTAGTTGACAATACAAAGTTATACCGGACACTGAAGCTGAGGGCTAATAGAAGAATTAGATAAGGACTGATGTACAACAGGCAGAAGCAATAATTACAGATTAATGCAAAACAAAGCCCGTGTGTTTGCAGGCGTGAGGAAATTTGGGGTTTCTGTATAGAATCACAGGCTCAGAGCTAATAGTTGCCACCCACAACATTTGTTTACTTAAGATCAGTGATACATATGGATCAATAAACAGCTGAACTTGCCACAGGATGTTGTTGACCCAAACTTTGACATGGGTTCCATGCTAGACTGTGCAATTCATAAAAAGGAAACACACTGGAAGTGATTAAATACAGAATCATAATCCAGGTAGCACAGACACAGAACAGAAAACAAGCAGAAGAATCTAGTATGTCCAAACCTAATATTGCAACAATAAATTTAGTCCACATTAAGAATCCTGCTTCCAGCAGCTTAGTAACACATGATAAAATGCTAGCTGGCCAGCAACTATAAAACCTCATTCATGCTTGAGGATGAAAGACACTTTACAGAGCCCTTTACAACTTTCATCTCCTACCTACTGTCAGATATCATCTAGGGATAGCTAATTAGACACTACCATCCAATTATTTTGGGATATGTATGGAAGATTTTTAAAGTGGCATTAGATTCTAATTTATACATGATCAAACAACTTATACGTTAACTTCTTGAATTTACTTTTCCTCCTTATACAGCTAGTTGTATTCATCCAGAACAATCTGTTATACCATTTTATTAAGGCCAATGCAACTCTCTTGCTTTACAAAATTCTAACTAAACTAAGGATAGACCGCAGCTCCCCTCAGCTCTGCCTTAGCCCTTCAATCATACATGCCTAAAGTGGTTTACAACTGTAACCAAGGAGACTGCAAATCTGAGCACAGATGCACAATTTCATTAAGATTGTAGGCTCGCATTCCACCAATTTCCCCGTCCCATGTGTGACTTCTCATACCAGATGCCAACGCTCCTTCCTCTCCCTTTTACTCTCCTCAGTTTTCAGGAAACAGAAGGACTAGAGTAACAGCAGCCATATATCCTGATAAGCCAACTCACTTGTCCCCACAGTCAATAGCCAATACCTGGGCAAAGTTTTCTTGATGGCTCCTATTGCTATTTTCTAACTCTGATCTCTCCCAGATGCAATACAGCTCTGCAAGTCATACCAGAAACAAGCAAAGAAAGTCAGCACTAAGAAGCTTTCAAGTGCATATCTATCAAAGGCAAGTATTAACAACTCTGCCACTCCCTCCCATCCTCCTGTGTTCTGGGCACGGCCCCCAGAGAGGGACAAACTTTTCTTCACATGTTAGGTAATCTACACATGTATTAACATAACATTAATTTCTTACAGAACACAGACTCGGGTACTTTGCATGACAGCAAAGCAAATGTAAAATAGCTAGATTTTTAAAGTTATCAGTACATACCCTTTAAAACATTCTTCCTGTCCCACTCTTTGCCCAAATCCTTAACAGCTATTTTTTTCCTGTAGTATTCCATGTCCACTGGCCATCACCGATGTTCTTGTGATTGTTCCCCCACTCCATGTTAAATCAAGTGCAAGTTCAAAGATGACAATATTAGACTCAGATGAAAGAATTAATTTTTACTCCCCAAGGAAGGGAGTCCATGCTTTGAAAGCATTCAAAATAGGTATACATCAGGGAACTGGTAATGGTCAACCATTTGACTAATTATTAACAGATCTAAAATGCTGAGAAACTCCCAGGAGTGGTTATTCCAAAAGAGTAATCTCTCTACAAAAATAAATTTGCACTATCTTATGATGTAGAAGCAATTCTATAAGCTTGGCATACGTTCCTTTCATTTTAACTGACAAATGTCAGAGAATCCATCTGTCTCTCAGTTTTAGATGGCTTCTACATCCTTTGAATATGACACAGTTGGGTTATTTTAAACTCCTTTTTTAGTAATTTATGCCCTGCCAGTTCACCAGGTGTTAAATACTAAATTCTCTTAAAAAAAGTGGAGTTAAAAGATTTTTAAGCTGTATGTTAATGCAAATTTTTTCTGCAACACTATAAAAAGTGTGTCTTATACACCAGCAAGACAATTTTTTAAACATGCTATACCTGTGGGGCCATTTTTTCCAGTTTAAAGTTTCATGTGTGGACAAAAATTATAGGAAGGACATTAAATTTGCAGTAAAGGCAAATACTATTTGAGTAACTAGTTAAAGTTAGCTTATTCCTACAATTTAAGCTCATTTTCCTATTACTCTTACATATGGAATTTGTATGTGGCCCACTGGCACAAGCAGTCATAATAAACCCCTGAAAATGACCACGAGTCAGAGTTGGGTTAAGTTTCCTGAGGATGAATCCAGGTGTGAATTAGCTCTCTCTGTGGAGCCAGCCCAAGAGTCTAACAGCTGAATCTTAGTCACATTCTGGGGAAAAAAATATTTTCTAGGAAAAAAGTCAAACAAACACCCAGTTTTCTGCATCTGGAGGTACTATTTACAGTTATGTTAAGCTGACAAAGTAATATTACTTGTCAGTGTTTTAGTCCCTTCTAAAGCCATCCTTCACTTATGAAAAGATGCTTTTAGCTGTTGATTTTTACTTATGAACACTCCAGGAATAATAAGGTTGGAAAAGTTCTACTATTAAAATTATATGGAAGTTGTTATATAGGAAATAAAGTTCCAATAGACCGAAGTTCCCACATTAATACTTTAAACAAGCTTTAAGGAACTACTCATAGAATTAAATACAGTAAGCTTTTACCTATTCATTGCTCAACCCAAAAAAAAGAGCTTCAAAAACTTGCAACAAGAATTTTAAATTCAAAGCCAAAGACAGACATATTGGAAAACCCCTCAAGCTCCAAACTTGATGGAGGCATGGGTACCCACTTCATCCTCGCTGGGCTGGACACAGTCTGTGACTACATTTCACATAGCTTAGGACCACGTGACTTCTTTTACATTACCCTTAAATACACTTCTATTATTAAATCTGGTGTGTTTATAATATTTTAAAAGGCTTCTTAGTTCCTACTGAAGCTTCTTATCCTGGGACCAACATACAAAGCTGTTAAGTTATTTTAAAAAGACATATTTAAATGATTCCAACAGAAATATATTGAAAAGAGAAGTTTCAAAATTGGGTGAGAGAGAATGTGAGCATATACACACTGCTGTAATAATAGATATGTATCAGTATACTTACATATGATTTTTTAAATGTGTAAATATTAAATACTTTAATAATATTAGTTTTAAGATATTATAATGAATTTCTTAATTATAAAGTTTAGGAATTCAAACCAAAGGTAACTTGAGTTCAATGAAATAATATTAGAGACATTTTCATCAAAACTATGTGCACTGATAATAAGAAATTAAAGCGACAGCTTTTGACTAGATTTTGACTAGAAAGAACAATTAGTTCTTTCCAATCAGCAAGGCCAAATAGGCATTAACCTGCCCTCTGATATGCATTAATTCTACTAAAGATGGGTAACTATCCTTTTTTCCTTCCCTGATCACAGCCAAAGAGAAGGAACAAAAAAACAGGGGAATGAGAAAAGCAAAATTCATGTTTCAAGAAGCAATGGAAGAAAGCTGTTCTTTTACTGACTTAACCTTGCTCCAAAGCATGTTACAATAACAGCAACAAAAGTTTCTAAAACTACCGTCCAACCTCACTTCTTAACTCTCCAGATCTCACTCTCCAGAATATCTTTGTTTTACATCTATATTCAACAACATACCAAACTGCTCCAGCACAACAGTGGAAAACAAAAAAATCTTTAAAAAAAGATTTATTTTAACTTGGGTTTTTTTTAATTATTTTAACAAAGCAATTAATACAAGATCAGATCTTCAAGCATCTAAAGATTCTTCCCCCCTCCCCAACGCCATATCCCTTTTTCCCCACTGGAATCTGTCACACCCAGGGAACAAAAATCCTCCGCAGGCCTCGCACCCAGCTTGTCACCCTCCCTCTTGGTAACACTGAGTGGCAGGAGGGAAGGAAAGGCTTTATCTGCCATCGCGCCCGCCTGCTTCGAGCCGTGGTCGAAGCCACCGTTTTAGAAAAATTACAAACCCGCCAGACCCCGCTGGCTGGCGGCTGCAAGCACCGAAGGCAGCCGTGCCGCAAGCCGCCCGGTGGGCCCAGGAGCGTCCCCGCACCGAACGGCGCGGCCGAGGGCTCGGGGGTGGCGGGGCTCGGCGAGGGCCGCCGCGCTTCCCACCGGGCGGGGAGCGGGAAGGAGGCAGCTCCGCCGCCCGCAACCCCCGCCCCACG
>JAHREE010000101.1:8581610-8698435 GCA_033628505.1 Tringa tobata
TCCCCTCCACGTCTGCAGGCTCCTAATGAGGAAGCGTGGCTACGAGTGTGTGGTGCTCAAACGGGCTGAGAAATCCCTGCTAGCTCCGCGTTATAGCTGAGTATGAATAGCTCTGGTATTCCTGAGGCGTGGGTGTTAGCAAGAGTCTCGCTTTGATCCGGTATAGCATCTCGGAACATACCTAAAGCCTGTGAGAAAAATGGCTTGTTTTAGTGATAAACGGAGGAGAAGGTGAGATTTATTCCACGCTTCACTTCGCTCCTCCTTCCCATCGTCAGTTCTGACCCGAAATGTGTTATTATCGCATGCAACCTCACAACATTCCTGTAAAATGAAAACTTCATCTGTCCCTGTTATATAAGTTTTGGCTTGGCTGAATTTTTTTTACCTAGCCTACTGTAGTCTCAGTTTTGGGGGATGAGAAGGCAGGCTTTGACAAATTACATCCTTTCTTCAGTAAGTTAACTGGGCATGACAATTTATATTGTAATTTGGTTATTAAAGCATTTCCTCAGTGTCTGAACAACTCCGAGTCTATCTGGATTTAACCAGAGGCTGCATTACCACTTTTTGTGACTTGCTTTTCATCTTATCAGATTTTAAAATAAGGTTATACATAAAATACCAGCTTATGACACAAAGCTGCTATACAAAAAGGCATTTGGTAGCATTAAAAATGAGCTGCAAATATATAATCAAGTCCTTAGGTCAGGCAATATTTAATTTCAAAAGTTTCGTAATGATATTGATCCTAAAAGTCATTAGAGTCACCGTCATTCTGCTTTTGACCCAAAATGCCCAGGCACTTAGGAATCCATTCTAATTTCCAGTCTAAGTTTATTCATGTCCTGTTTATTCTTCTAACACCAGTATTACCCTATAGTTTAAACAGTGCTCACCTTCTACCATGTCTGTTTGTCACAAGAGAATAATTTAATCCTCTCAACAATTTCATTTTGCTAGCCTAACAGCCTTAGTATCCTATTGCAGGATAGCTTTTCTGTTTGCTTAATCATCCTAATGTCACTTTTCCCTTCATTTTTGCAGATGTTGCTGTTTCAGCTCAAGCTACCCTGTGTGCATATGGTTTAATATATATATGGTTCTTACTCATCTGAGCACTTCAGCCGTGGATATCCAGGTACATATGGTCAATAAGGGTTTTTAAAAATTATTTTCTTAGAGCTGTGTGTACTGACAAAAGATTTTATGAAAGGAAACAGATGATATGTTGTTTTAGAGAAAGTGACGATTACAAGACGATGCACACCTGAAGGTGCTTGGGCTTTCCAAAACAGACCTTTCTTGTGAAGTTTGTCAGGAGCACATAGTTGGATACCAAATGGATTTTAGAAGATTGCCAGCTAAATGTGGCTAACTTGGATGCCGACACTAGATGGTGGCAGAAGTTCTTCTTGTGTGATGTGATCTTGTGTTTAGCTTTTAAAGGGCAGAGCAACTGGTTTGTTCAGTCAAGGTTGCCAAACAGAATAGTATTTTTGTTACTGGGCCTGGTTATTAAATACCTCTTCTGAAAAGAAGCTGTTCTGCAAGTCCACGTAGGGGTCAAATTTTGTAATAGTAATGTAATTTCTGTCAAGGGCCCAGTTCTCTTTTCAGAAGCACACAAGCTTTACCCTGGCTACTTAGCAATGACCATGGACCATCTGTATGCTAATATTATCAGGTTAACCATCATAGGGCTCAGCTGCAGTAATTTCCATTAAGAATTCCCACTTATTTATGTATCCTCCTTTAATTCTGTTTTTGATATGCATACTCTCACCTGTTTTACATTGCTATCTGGACCTGGAAAAACAGTCCTCTTAGCTAAGCATCCTCATACCTTTTCTAAATACTCTCCTTAGCCTACTTTCTTTTAACTTACTCTTTGCTGCTCTCTTCTCTAAATTGAAGAAAAAATCAGGGATTCTTCTATGAACTGCAAGGTACTGAAAATTTATATTCTTTTTTTTGAAACTTTCTTTTCCAGTCCCATGTTCCTTTTCATGCTTTTGTAATTTGTAAATTTGACCAATAGAGGAAAGATCTAATGTTGCTGCTTCCGCACAGTGCTAATAGAGGAGTGCTAGTATACCCCACTTTTAGGGGGGTAGGATACTTTTAACATGTTTCTTAATTTGCATCAAGAAAATGGGACTTTTCAAACATTGCTTATTTTAATTCTCTTGAGGCAAATTTGCTACACTGGTATGAACGGGGAGGAGGGCTACGTGAACCTTATTGAAACTAAAGAAACAGAATCTCATGCTTTAAAAATAATTATTTGCAATAAATTCAAACTTCAAACAATTTTAGCTGCAATAATAATACAGAAAAATGTGTCCTTGAGGAATTTTTAGTATTTTAAATTTTTTGGCAAGCCCTAATTATGTGTTTTCAAGGAAAAGAATTACCCATGAGAGTCCAGTTTATGTAATCTAGTTTGGAACACTGCTTTTTTCTACTCCTGCTATGTCATATAGTGTGATGTGATAGGATGGCTTTATGGACAAAAGATGGGATATTTTCAGTCCTGAGAAACTTCACAGTTGTAAATTAATTAAGCAGGTTATCATAAATAGAACCAACCATGCACTCATATACACTGCACGACTCTCTGTACCTGCCATAATTGAGGCTGTATGAAACACAAAGCGAGGAATGAGAAATGTAGGTAGCACCAAGGAGCTACGCTTGCCCTTTCCCTTCTCTCAAGGTCAGATTTTGTACAGTTACTTTGATGGTTCCTTTGTAAATGAGTTCTTTGTGCACTGCTTGACAGATTTGAATAGTTAAATCTTCCAGAAGGGTAAAAGAATCTAACTAGATAAGGTAATTATGGTGTAATAGGATTTTATAAGATCATGATATGTAATTTGAATCATGTTTTCCTGCAGGAGTGAAAGAATATAGATCCAAGTATATGGAGATCTAACTTAGAGAAATGTAAATGTATCTACATATATAAAATAGCCTACTAACTCCTTCCTCTGGTATTCTCATATTTTCAAACCTTATATTGGTATTAAAACACATTTGCATTTTAAAAGAATTTCAGGGATTGAATCTGGATATAGATAAGCTCAGGAATTCTTTGAATTGTTTCATTTGCAGTTATCTTGAACTTCTAATTATATATTTGGTGTCATCTTCACAAATGCAACAGTAATTCCTCTGGGAATTTGTGGTGGAAAATAGAAATTCTGGTAGTGATTTTGGTTGCAACAAGAAGTTTAAAGTACAAAAATTAAAAGCTTGAATCTGCAGAAAAGCAAAGTACTTGTTCAAAGGCAAAGAAAATTGTAAGGACAGGATAGATAAGTTCACTGAAAAAATCTAGTTCTACTTTTCAGAACTGATTAAGGTGTTAAGACTGTGCTGTGTTATACTGGTAGTGTGATATTTTTTTTTAATGCAACCTGCAAAAGGGAGGTGCATCTTCGTGTTTTCTGTCTTTTATTTGTGTTTGCATTATGATGCCCTCCTTTTTTCCAGATTGCGTTTCTCACAAACAGCCTACTTGTATTTTCTATTTTTCCTGATATTTTATCTGCAGTAAACCTTTCCTTCCAGCGGTTGTGTCAGAAATACTATCCCAAGTGATGCTGTTATTTTACCAGCCTTGCTTCTGTTTTATTCCTCCTTAGGTAGAATTTAAATTCAATAAAGTGTACTGACATTTATGGATCTTTTCAGTCTACCCTGTAGGTGTCTGGGATGTATAGTAGATAGGACATTTGAGGGGGTGGTAGATACTTCAACACTATTTACTGTTTAATCTTTAGCCTGCAGGTTGGAGACTGGGTGGCTCAGGCAGTTGGTAATGGGATAAAGCTTTTCACCTCTGAATTGCAAACTCTGGGCCAGATTAGTAGGAACAGAATATTTCCACCATCTGGTGTCTGGTCAGTGACCCATATGAGAAATCAGTAGTCATCCCTGCTACTGCTGAACAGGCTTACAATTAAAAAATTCCCGCAAACCCGCTTTGAGAATGATCGCACCTCAAAGAGCTCCAAACCAACACGAGGACTAAAAATCCCAACAGAAATGTAACGGTCAGGTCTCAGCACAATGAAGAGAAAATTTGTCAGTGTGGGCTGTCAGGAGATGCTGTTTTGTTGGCAACATTCAGTTTATAGAAAGCTAGTTTTTAAAAAAGCAAACAACTGATAATTCTTGGCTGAAAATGACAGCAGCTTGTAAGAAAAGTGACTTGATTTTCCCGCGATGTGAAAAAGCAGATATCAACCTCAGGATCCCTTCTGGTTGGCACACGACGGCAATACCTGGACAGGATGTAGTTCCACGGAAAGAGATGCTTTATTCCAATGTAAAAAAGTTTTTGCTTTCTTGCAATTTGAGACAGGTTAGCTCAGGCCGATTGAAGTTATGAATCATTACGCAACGTTGTAATTCTTTGTAACATAGCACTTCTGCACACTGCATCCATTTTCTATTTTAGAAATAACGTCAGATGTAATTATAGAATCTGTGAATTGGGCTAGTGTCTGAATTTCCGTAATCTTCTGAAGCAATTTGCTACCTGAACAAAAAAGCCAAGTTAAATAGTCACTTAAGAGAGAAAGAAAAAAACCCTACTGTAATTAAAAAAAACCCTGTTATATTGAAAATTATTATTTCCAACTATAATATTTTATTTTAATATGGAAATCATAAAAAATTACTCACCACTTTAGGGCTTTATTTAATTTTCCCGAGGGAAAACTATGCTTTTAGGGTGATAATTTTGAGAGAAACACCTAGGCCTTAATAAAGAGATTTAAGAAAAATGCACGATGAATGTAGGATCTGATTTTCTGGGCTGCTAACGTTGTTTTCTGTTTGCAGTCAGACTTCTGCATGACAATTATCATAGTTTCACAGCTAGTAATGCGATGAGATAACAAGACACGATGCATTCATCTCCGCATAAAAACTATGCTGTCGCATACCGTGCCCGGTGAAAATGAATGAAAAGTTAGTTTTAAAGGTGGTTTTTTGCTGCTTTCCCGCCGCTGCCCGGGAGGTGGTGCCCGCACACCGTCCCCGCCCGGCCCGGGGCTGCCCCGCAGCGCGGTCCCAGCCCCGCAGCGCGGTCCCAGCCCCGCAGCGCCGCTCCGCAGGAAGCAGCCGGGGGCTGAGCCTCGGTGGGCTCTCCTTAGGCTGAGCAGTGCCGTTCGGTCAAACGCAGTGACACTCTCTTAGTTGAGGCTGGGTATGTCTTTAGAAAAGATGGAATAGCAAGAAGCAGACATCTAGAACGTACTTATTTTCTTAATTTGTTCTCCTCTGTCTCAGCTTTGCGTTTTGAATCCTTTTTCCGGTTTCTTGAGGCATCTACCTGCTTAAGGCTTTCCTCTTGCTTCGTTTTGTTCTCTTTCTCAGTAACTGAGTCTTTCTTCTGCCTGTTCCCCCTGATCTTTTCACGCTTTTTCTTAGTCTCTTGGACTTCTCTCAGACATTCTTACTGAGATGCCCAGAAGCTTTTTATTTTTAAAGATGATCAAAAAAAGAAGGGAAGAGGGTTATCACTAAGATATGCTGAAGTAACTCCAAATAAAAACTGGTATCTATTTTTCAAGCCTTATTTTTTTTCATAGCTTTGATGAAATTGATATTCTCTTGCAATTGGGAGTGTCTGTTTCATAAAAAAAGACCCACCCTTTATCCATTTATGTTTAGTGTCTTATACCTATGGTTATCTTGTAGTTGTTTTATTTTCTGGCAACTTCCTACCTCATGAACTATGGATAACGCAGGCATCCTAACCCTTGAATAATTTTTCTCATCCACAATATTGAGAAACAGAGATCTAGGTTTTCTTTGGAGCAAATGTAGTTAGTTAATTCTCACTACTGATAGCTTACAAGGGCAGTAGGGTTTTAAAATAAACAAGCTTTGTGAACTTTGTAAAGTGGTGTAACTCAGAGTGCCATAAAATAAAGATTGGAATTAATTTTCTGTGTGTATGGCAGGAATTTTCAGATTTCAATAACAGGCTGTGGTGGGTGTGATCTCACCGATTGTTTGTATACCAGGATTTCACTTTCATAGCAGCTACAGAATACATAATGACTTTACATTTTGGGATACAAAGAAGTTGGTTAAGACATTTCACCTCAAATGTGCTTGTTTTGTTATGTCTTTAATCTCAGAAACCTACAGATCTTTTTAAAAAATTATTTGTCTCTGCCAGTTCAGTTACTGAATAGCAAACAAATACAGCAAAATCATGTTGCCTTCAATTGCAACTATTTTATTTAACAATTCTTGTTACAAAAACTTTACTGAATCTACTGTATTTTTTGTGCTGCTTTCTATACCTTCATTCTCTTTAATTGAATTTATTTATTTCTCCCTTTAATCCTTCCATGTCCTTAAATCTTCTGGTTCAGCCTAATCCTTCAAATCCTATAATTACTCAAACAAAGCATTTTAACCTTGTGGCCTTCCTGGACTCTTGCCTATTGCTTATGACGTGTAGGTCTTGCTTGACTAATGATGTTTACTGCTGCGTTTGCTTTCCTAGGATACTCGTGGAAAATTTCATGCCACATAGCTCCTGTTTGTAGCAGGGCTCAGAGTCACAGTATTACTATGAACTTTGTAAAAATTGTAGTGGCTGCTTTCTGCTATTAGAACATTAGCTTCTTTTAGTCAGAATTTATGGTTGACCTTGAGGTAATCCTAAATAATAGAGGTTCAAAGCCTAGATTTTGATTTCAAGTAACTATTCCCAATTATTCCTTGTGTCTCTGTAAGGTATATAACCAGTTTAATTCAGGCATCTAAGAATGACAACACTTTATAATACTGTGTTGTGTTGACTGAATATTTTTCTAAGCACTTCAAAAATACATTGTATTAATTTCCTTTGGGAAATTCTGAATGTTACAGTGAGGACACTGATATATGGTACTAACAAGTTTTCATTTAAGTTATATTTGCAAAGAAGTAGTCAAACTTTTACTTATTTTATTTTATTATTTTATTTTTTGAAAGAGTAATGAGTAGACTGGACTCTGACTAAAATTAATCGGTGGTTTTGTTAATAGGAGTGATATTTAAAAAGATGGTGAAGAACAATTTTATGTAATGCTATTAAGGGGAAGAAGGAAATAAAGATATGGCAGGAATTTTAGGAAAAGGTTCCAAATTTTAATGTTGGTATAATATGGTACTGAAAGAAAATGACATCGACAATGGTCAAAGGAAATGTTGATGTCTTAAGGGAATGGGTGATGGTAAGGTCTAAAAGATGCAGAGGAGAAAAGAATATAGAGACAGAAAGAGAGTCAAAAGGTATCAGAGAGATATCAATAAGAGGGGTATTGAATTAAACGTGTGAAAGTACAGGAAAACAAATATTTGAATTAGACTAATAGAAACAAATTGGCCTGGAGGAATAAAGGAAATATATATGTCTATCTATACATTTTGTATGTCGTTGAAAATGCTCTATGTTAGGGAAATATTCTAAACTGTTCTGAATACCTTTTGCAGTAAGAAAGGTATATTACTTGATAAACAGAAAAGTAATGAAATCTGCGTATGTATTTTGTGTTCAGCTGTTCGGAAGGTGTCAGGGAGGGCATGTACACATGGTTATACAGAAATGTAAATAGATATCTTGAATCCTATAAGCTCAAATAGCAGGAGACTGTGCTTGATCCTGTTTTTATGACCTGTGAGCAAAACTCTCTAACAAATGTTTGAGCTGCAGTTTCTGGTCCTCAACTCTGTGCCTTTTATGTACAGTTTATACATCACATATTTACCAGGTGTACGTTGAGTGACTTTCTTCTTATGTATTATTTTAAACTGCCTAAACAAACCATGGAAGCCTTTATAAAAATAAGCTGGGGTGACTTTTAGGCACCAGTCTTGCATGTCTGGACCTGACACAGATTCATGGCCTTACCTTTTCCAACATGTCTTTGAGAGAGGTTCTGCCTAAGAAAATATGAGTTCTCCTTATAAGGCACACTAAGCCCAGCTGGAAACAACAGAATGCCTGGAACTATTTTCTTAATGTGATTTCTTGGGAGAATATTGTTTTCTGTTCTTCAGCCTAAGCTATTGAAAATGATAGGTTTGTAAAACAGCTGTTCCTTTTCTCTCTTTTCTTTTTTTTTTGTATTTAGAATAACCAAACAGACTTCTAAATTCACTTTCCCATCCCCTCCTCAAAGACGTAATTGTAGGTAACAGAATGGGGAACAAACATGACAAGAGGATAAAGATGATAAAGGATGTGGGAGAAAAGGCATTTCTAGGGAAGAGGCATTAAAAAGACGTGCACTGTGCGATCTGCAGAGGAGACACATGGGCTCAGATTTCCTCTCAGGGAGGTCAAGAAGAGCAGAGCTGTCTCATGAAAAAACTTACTAATTAATGAAGAGCATTGAGAAAGATACAGTACCCAGCATACATTTCTTGTATTCCTGAATAGAATGAGAAGATTAAAGAAACTATGAAGCAGCAATTAAAATGTAGATGCTGTGGCAAAATATGTAGGTAGAGATAATATGGTTTTTTAGATCAAGCTAATACTGTTGGAAAAATGGGACACCTTTTGGGACACACACAACTTTTGTGCATGTGAACCAAGCAAACAAATGTCTATATCAGCACAGATTAACTAAGCAATTGAGTTCATCTCTGCAGGATGTTACTTAGACAAACAGCACAATATGATGTGATATAATACAAATGAGAACAGGATTTCAGTTAGACTAAGGTTAAAATGTTCCAAATACTGATAATTTAAGGGATAAGATTGTAATTGCTAGGAACATGAAAAACATTGCACCATTTTAATACTGCTGTCAGACCCATTATTTTCCTCTTTCTTTTAGCATTTGTCACTGCTGATAAAAATACTCTAGATTTACTGAAAATATCCTTGGCTACTATACTGCTTGACTGTTTAAGAGAACTCACAGTGACTGCAATATGTCTGAGCTTGCCATTGCTTGCATGAAATTATTACAGCTGTGAAAAGAAGCTATAAGTGAATTAAATCAATTTAAGGACCAGCCATACTTGTTCACAATAAGCAGTATTGAATCCCTGCAGCCTTTTTAGTAATAATCATAATAGGCATTGTACACAATGGACATCATGAGTGTACCATTAGTACAGCCACAAAGCATCATCCTGGTTTCTTCATTTTAGGCTTGCTTCTTGCTGTTAATCATGAGTAACTCATTAAGTGTGCAACAAGTTCTGGGATATTTTTCTCTTATCACTAAATACTATCCACAGTACTATAACATGCAAAATCCTCTGTGTTTATTCTACAACTTAATCTTGTACACATCCTAACCCTGTCTTCATAGCTCTTTCTTGTTGTGTAGTTACCATCTTCTTACTATCTTTGATAAAGCCCATCAAAACAAAAAATTGTAATTCTCCAGGGATTTTTATTTGACTAGTTTTTAAACTTCTACTCAGTTTTTGTAAGTGTTGGCTATGACATGATGAATATTTTGTCACCTTTCTAAATGGTAAGGAGATATAAGGTTTTATTTTTATCCTTTTAAATCTGGGTCCATTTTAATTCTTTGTGTGGCTGTTTACTCTTCTGGATGTCTATTTTGTAATATTTCCTTTTCTGGGTACAGTTTTTCCAATTTGAGTTTAAAAAAGCGGTACGGATGACTTGCAGGCTGAGCTTTTTTCTTTAGGTAAGGGAAATTAAGCAATCTGATTTAGTATTTTCACATTGTAGGCTACGTTTTCTGTTCTCTACACGGTTCACTTCCATGAGACACAGACTTGGAAGATCTATAAATAAAACTATTCTTCTTCCTATCTCTTCTACTATCTTTTTTCTTTGCTGTGTACCTGCTCTTATATATCTGCCATCTGGATTGTCTCCACAAAAAGGAGAGGGAGAGCTGCAAATGGTCTATGTGGAAACCTCCAGACATTGTGTGCATCTTGTAGAATCCATCTGTTTTGGTGTGTTGCTACAGAACTCTTTGCATCTCTCTGCAATTAGTACGTAGAGTTGCCTCCTCCTCCTTCACATTTTAATAGTGTGTCTTATGGTGTATTTAATGGCAATGGCATTCTTACACTGTCATGTTACTGGATCTCAGACAATACCTCTATTTTAATTTTTAATTATACTTTGCAATGCTGTCATTCTTAGAGAGTTTTTTAAACATAAATTCTGTGTCTATTGATTGAAGAGAAACTTTGTGGAGACTTCTAGAACTATTTCTGTTATTTGCTGGTTTAGTTAAAAACATAACGAGCAGATAGTTTCTGCCAATCTTTGTTAAAGATATAGGGCTTGTTTCTATTCAGGGTTGTCTACTTGATGTGCTGGGGCTCCGCAGGAGACAATTTGTCATAACTTAAGTAAAACAGTTATTCCCAAAATCAGATTCAAAAAAGACTACATAAGCTGTTTTTAAGCTGCAGTGGAATTAAAATGTGAAATACAACCTAAAATGCTGTGGTTGAGACAGTCCCCATCCAACAGTGAGCAAAAATAGTATGCAGCTGTTGGCGTACAAATGCGTATCCAGGCCTGCAAAGAAAGAACAAGGTGAAGAAATGTCATTTTAACTGAAGTACCATTTCCTAACAATCTCATCTTATAACTCTCTATTCTCTTGTGCCTGTACAGTTTGTTTGTTTCTCTCTTCCTTTGATGTATAGAAAATTTAATTCCAGGCCCAAATGATCTTCGACATCTCAAAAAGAAGACAGTTATAATTAGTTTTTATCGTACTTTACTTCTAAGCCTGTTATTCTGCATCACCCCACATGGTGTCTTCATGGACTGTAAATCCTTAAAAATAATTCAGAAGCTGAATACCGCCTTTCATTCTTCTTTCCTTCTTTTCCATGCAAATACATATTAACACACACCTCGTGTCTGAGCCACCTGTGCACTTTACAAGAATTAAAGCTGTTTACTTCGAAGACTAGATTTTTTTTCTGAAGGAAGGTGCCCTAGTAAATGAATAACTTTAAATTGCTTCGGGGAGTTAAGGCTGTTCGGAGAGGCCGATTTTATTTTTGAAGACTTTGAAGGGATTCTTCTTTGCTTTCAAATACATTCAGATGTTATGTTGTTCAATATGCTGCTGTAGATGGGCTTCCCGAGTAAGTTAGTGGAAGGCAGTGTGTGAAGAATTCCACTGGAGGAAAGGTCAGGGGAATGGAGTTTGTTCAGCCTGGAGAGCAGAATGCTTGGGGGAATCCAGTAGCAGTCTTTCAGTACCTGAAAGAGTAGCTATGGTGGAGAAGGAGGTGGTCTTCTCAGGCAGGCACAGTGGCAGGACAAGAGGCAACAGATGTAAGTTGTTTCAGGAGAAATTTCCTCTGGATGTAGAAAAGATTTTCTTCACCATAAGAACAGGTAAACCATGGAATAAGTTGCTCAAAGAAGTAGTTGAATGTCCCTCACAGGAATTACTCAAGATTTGACTAACCTAGTCTAAATCCCTGCTTTCAACCTGGACTATTCTATGTTTGCATGGTTCTTCCTGTTACCTAACTTGTAAATTCAAAGGTCTGAAATAATCTGTCTTTAGGGAGAAAAATCAAATATTACTTTAATGTGTTAGTGAATTATTGGGATGAGGACCCAAAGCACAGTGGTATATGATATATAGAAAGACAGAGACATACAGAAAGATGTGCAGAGAGACGTAAGGCATACAAAAAGAATATGATATATAAAAAATCATCAGTCAGGCAAAATTTTCCACTGCCGCCTTCTCCAATTTTGTGACAGCGCCAGTTGTAGTGAATGTCTTAGTTACTGAGACTTTGATAGGATGGAAATAAGCTTCTCAAACACTTCCCAGACTTTTAGAAAGCCGCTGTTTTCATTGGTATTGGAGAAAGTGTCAGAGTGCATGGATCATCTCTTCTATGGAGAAAGCTGTGTCTTCCCACCTAATCTTATAATTCAAATATTTGCTGTTTATAAAGCAGTGAGATCTTTTAGTTTTGCTTTATCAAGAATAAAATTATGATTTTCATAGATAAGAACTGCCTGGAGACCTGAATCAGCTACTATACAAGCTAAAAATTATTTTGGCAGTTTTGTGGTTTGGGGCTTTTTTTAGAAGAACTTTAGGATGGAAACAAAAAAAGAGAAGAGAGGGCCTTTTAAAAAGGTAGCGGAAAGCATGACAGATAGTATGTTTAATTCTTTGGGTACACTGAAATTAGAAAACCAGTATAAGAAACCCTGATTTTTTGAAGACTTCCAGTCTATAAAGGTAGCATTTCAAAAGATCAATGTCAAATGTAAATGAGAGGTTTCACAGAGTTAGTGTTCATTAATAGTAAAAAAAGAGAAATGCCTACACTGCCTTTATTTGGTGTAGAGAAGGCTTTTCGAAGCATGAAGCATAAAGCATAAAACTGTAAGTTAAAAGGAAATGGATACATTTAAGAAATTACATCACAGCAAATTGCCAAGGACAATAAAAGACTTGGAAGCCACAAAAAGCAGGTGTCACTGTGCCTTTTATGCAGTCAGTTGCTGGTGTTCCAGATCCAGAAGTGTGTGTTATATACTTCATCTCCCTCTCCAATATATGGGAAAATCAGAGCCTTTAAGTGATTATGCGAACGTATTTCACTCTGAATAGAGAAGCAACTCAGAAACAGTAAGTAAATGAATTTACCTAAAATTCCATGCCTTAGCGGAGCAAGACTACTTCATAGACGTGGCAGGCAAGTTCTTCATATATTTATCTCCAGTTTGTGTCTGCTGCTGTGAGTGAGTACTGCGACTGTAATAGTGATGGTGGTAGTGGGTTGATATTACACATAGACTCTTCCCTGCTGTGATAGGGCTCGATGTCCCAATATAGGCTGGGTAGGCGCTATATCTCTGTTAGCTCTCTCCACGTTCCCCCAGTGTTTGCCCACCCTGCTTCTAGATATTAAAATGATTGAGCATCCTGCACTATTTTATTTCAAAACTCGTATTTTTCCACCCAGAAAGTGGTAAATGTAGATTTGGTAAACTGAATGGAGTTGAAACCCATTTTGCTGCTTTCCTGGAAAATGGGTTAGTCACCAAATTATTGGTTACGCTGGTTGGAGGGCACTTTCTTGCTCCTCTGAAACTGTCTGACTGTAAAGAAAAAAGAGAAATTTCAGGCTCTGGTATAGAATGAGAAAGCCCAGAAGGAAATATGCTTATATAGGAAGTATTTTGGCACTTGCAAGGTGTCAGTGCCTGTTTACATCAATGTTTCTGCTTTTTCTGTTAAGCATGCATTGGCATTTAAAATGCAAATAAAAAGATTAGGGAGCAAAGCAAAGAGTCCCCACCCTTCCAGCCCCCCAGCTGAATTCCCACTTTCCTGCTAGTTTTCTCACCCTGAGTGTCTTGCATTCCTTCCTGCGTGGAATGACACAGCTCCAGCAGGAAGGGAGGACATGGTAGTGTCTAGCAGAGGAGGCAGAGCTCTGAGCCAAAGCTTGTTAAAATTCTTATTAAACTTGTAAATAGTTTTTATTATAATAAAGCATAAATTAACTTACATGCAAGACAGCAACTTTTAAGGAGGGAGAGAGTTCTCTCTCCAGGTCTTTGCTTGGATGCAAAACTAGCTCCTGCTGCTTAAAATGAAAATGTTCCAGTTTCTTTAGGGAAAGAAACGTACAACCATGCCAGATTCTTCCCCATTCTTCCTACTTTCCAGTTACTTGTGGGATAAACTCACAGCAAATGAAATGGTAATTTTGTCCATCAAGATCTTAAATCCCACTGGGAACTTTAAAAAATCACTGTCCACAGTGAAATAAATGACAAATCATTCACTGTTACTGTTCAATAGTAGGTTAGGATTTCATGCTTAGCATCTTTCCTATTATGTTTTTGAAGTCTGGTGATCAGCTGGTGCAAAAGTCTATGTGCAGTCATCTCTCACTCCTCTTGTTCTCTTATCACTTCTTCACCGCATGAACAGATGTTTGTTCCAACTGCTTCAAATAAAGCTCTTGAGGATCTATAATATGATTTAAATTAAAGAAGATTTGGGGCTGAGACTCCCTTTTTCTCTGTGGTTCTCAGAATTCCCAGGTCAGCCTTGGTAATATAGCAATTAGGTGTAAAAGGTGTGAGCCATTAACAGGTGCCACTGGTTCATAGCCATTATGCTTAAGTTAAAACAAGTTTGCAGATGCTCACAGAACAACTCAGTCTCTGAGACAAGTTTATTCTTAAAACTTGCTAGCTTTCAGTAAGCAGAACATCCTAGGCAAA
The DNA here is from genome assembly GCA_033628505.1 of Tringa tobata. Classification (NCBI taxonomy): domain Eukaryota; kingdom Metazoa; phylum Chordata; class Aves; order Charadriiformes; family Scolopacidae; genus Tringa; species Tringa tobata. The sequence goes on from JAHREE010000101.1 coordinate 8,595,871, forward strand.
ATCTCTCTTCTGAGTGATAGGGAGAATAAGCATTCCAAATGATTATTAGAGATGAAAGACCATTCAAACAATATAAAATGCTGTAAGGAACAGTCTCTTAGGTCTCCTACTTTTTCCTTTTCTTTTTGATTCATTGGTTGCAAAATTCTCAGGACTCTCAAAGTGCTTGTGGTCAGTTTGGCATTTCCTTATAATTTGTGTCTATAGATTACCTGTCCAACCCATATGACAGGTACCTCTTCAGACCTTATCGCTCTCAACAACAACCTGAAAGGAGATTGTTGTCAGGTGGAGTTTGGTCCCTTCTCCCAAGTAACAGGTGATAGGACAAGAGGAAATGGCCTCAAATTGCACCAGGGGAGGTTTAGATTGGCTATTAGGAAAAGGTTTATCACTGAAAGGTTTATCAAGGCTGCCCAGGGAAGTGGTTGAGTCACCGTTACTGGAGGTATTTAAAAGACAGGTAGATGTGGTGTTTAGGTGCAGGGTTTAGTGGTAACTTGGCAGTGCTAGGTTAATGGTTGGACTTGGATCTTAAAGGTCTTTTCCAACCAAAATAATTCTATGATTCTTTGAATTACAATAGACATCTAGGTAACACTGTATTGTGGGACTTAAAAAATATAAAGTGTATTATATTAATTTATAATGTTATGCAAGTAAACTCATCTTTTCTTCCCAGTAGATTTTATTCAACTTAACACAAAACTTTTTGAAGTGGACCTAACCTCATATCCTCTGGAAGAAATTAAGAATCAGTGTAGAGCTTTTCATATAGTAGTCAGAGAAGTAATATTTATAGAGTTTTCCTGTGTACTTAAGTCTGTGCCTTTTCTTCCCCATTTCCCAATACATATACACAGGTTCTCAAGAAACAGTATAGTTTACAAAATAGAGAGATTAAGTTTTGTTATGTAATGCTTTTTATTTTTCATGTTGTAACATGATTTGAGTTTACAAAGCAGATACTGTGGTTTCAGTCTGTAAGTGTACTCTGATGTCTCGTGTGGTCAGCTCTTTGGAATAAAGCTTTAATTATTGTTTTCCTTTTATAAATACATATTGAGATTAAAGTACCACCAATCAATTGACTTATTTGAATGCTTAGTTAGGAAGAAATAAATTTGTGGAGGATTTTATATATTATATTGCATCCAATTGATTTTATGAGAGATTAATTTAATATTTAAAGATTTCTAGTTCTTCCCTTTCTCTCTTCCCTCTGACTTATTATTCCCTCTGTTATTTCTTTTGTGTTGACTTGTTCTAACTTGTTTTATTTTTTTTTAAATTAACAGCTGTTCCAAGGTGGGTTATTGGGATATTTGGTCAAGTGATTGCAGTTTGACCCCATCCCTTATAACTTGATATGATGGTTTTTGTGAGGTAGAATGCATATTTTTGATATAATGAAGTGCACATAACATTTTAAAATTTGTTTAATTTCTGTAGCTTTTCTCGTCTTTAAGGCTGCAAAATCCTTAAGGATTTTTCCTGTGCAAAACAGAAATCAAAGCAATGATAAAGTCTTTTTTGATGGCATTTACTTTGGAAATGAAGTCATAAACACTGTTTTAAAACTTGGCTGTTTTAACACATTAATTCACATGGAATTAAATTTGGATTCCATGTGGCCAAAATAGTTTTGTTTCAATAACAATGCAAGTTGATTATAGGTTTGTTTTGTCTATCAAGTAGCTGGCTATTTTCAGTGATATTTTGTTGTTCAAATAAACTCTAGCAACTTGCCTCAGAAATTTTGAACACCTCTTTTAAGGCTAAAATTGTAGCAAACCCGCTGAAATAGTCTTTGATGTAAGTGATTTTTCAAGCAGTGGCAGGTCGAAGTGACAAAAGGGGACTTTCTTCTGAGAAGTTAACGAGTCTTTTCCCATTCTGCTCTCATTTACACTCTGCCTCAAATTCTAGGAATCTTATCTGTCCAGCTACAGCTTTTTCTGTAAGAAAGCCCCCATGGCTATAATCAGCATGGGTTTTATAAATCCCTTTCATAATGAGATCTGTTGTGAAGTAGCAAAAATTTCTATTATGGACTTAATGAATTTTTCTGCCAAACCCATAGAGAAAAGTCAGCAAACACAGGGAAAGAGCCAACACTTCTGACCCCATTCAATTTTTTAAAATTGATATTCCACATCAGATTAATGGTGATATTTGTATTTCTACTCATTAAATAAATCTTAGTGAAAAAAGGAGGCTGTGATAACTGTCCATTTAGACTTTCCACTGTATTTTTATTTTGTCTAATTTGTGCCTGTATGTAGGTCTATATAGAGTCAGGAATAAAGGTACTATTTCACAGCCCCTGGATACACTGAATTTTGATTTTTACAAAGGTAAGACTGTTTTCCTTCCCTGTGTGTTTCCTCTTGTTGGGTGAAACAGCAAAACAAGAGCACCTTTAACATCCTCAGAGGGCATGCACACAGATCTAGGTTAGATTTTTCATTCATACTAAATGGCTTTCATGATGGGCCTGATATGGTCGGTTAGTTAGGTCTTCATTTATGTGGAAAATTTGGATCAATACAGAAACCACTGGTAAAGTTGCTGTGTATGCTTTTGGCTGTATATTTTGTGGTGTGTTTTGATACTTGATTTTGATGTGAAAGGATATTGTTCTTTAAAAATCCTTGTTGCTCTGCCCCTTTCGTGACCTTCAAAGAAAGTCAAAAGCCCTCTTCTTCTATGCTGGTATTCTCCTCTACCACAGAACACAAATATTCTTTCCTGGAATGTTTCCTTCTAAGTAGCCGAGAGGGCTAGACTTCTTTCCTTTCTAATAGCTTGTTTTATGGAGAGTCCTTACAGGAAGGAACATGTCTTCTTTCCATTTGATTTTCATTCCTGAAGCAAAGGTTTTAGCCTCTTTATCTACTTCACTGGGTTTTCAGACAAGCGGAATGGTTTATTCTTTGTCTAAGGCCCCTTAACCTTGTTTTATTCCAGTGAAGTCAGTTTGTATTTCAGCACTGAGGCTGAAAACGTACACATTTATGGTGTATGTCTATCTTTTGTATTACATATTACAATTTGTGTTCATGTATTGTATGCATTATTCTCCAACTGATTTGTTAACTTACTGAAATACATGGTAGTTTTTAAAGGGAAGAGAAAACCAAAACTTATTAATAAACTGAGAAAAGTTGGTTTTTTTCATATAGGCATTATAATAGCTGCCAAAAGATAATTTGAGTGGAATTACACTTTGAAATTAATTTTTTAAGTAATTTTCAAACACAAAGTGCTTGTCTTATTCTACTGCTTTTGAAATTATCATTAAAACTGTAACACACGTGGTTAGTACAGAAAACTTTTGAAATTTTTACCTTTACATTTTATGTTTTATTATAGAGCCTTTCAAAAAACTCTCTGTGTTTATAATGTGTGTAAGGAGAAACTTGTGATGAAAAGAGTTCTTAACATTTTCCGAAATGCTACATACAATTTTTATAACTCTGGAAAATGTTCTATTTTAGAAATTCCTGAGGGACAACTATTGCAATGGTCTTAATTTAGTTTTATAACACCTGCCCTTCGAACAGTTATGAAGTAAAACAGATGTTGTTCCCTAGCTTATCAGCGTGAAACAGAATTCTAAGAAACTGTATAATTTTTCACGTTCTTGTAGGCACCATGATTTTCAAATTTATATTCAAAGAAATCGCATGTGTCATTTTGACATTCTAATTTACTAAAACTTTTCAGATAGTACCAAAACATCTTTTGTGAGCACAGAGTTCTCATTTTGTACAGAAGGATGAGTCATTTTACCCTACTGCAATTGTAAACAAGAAGAAATTGTTCTAAGAGCACACATGCCTTCCTGCTACTGTTCATTTTAACATTTATGTAGGACAGGGTGGAGCAGCCACAGAATTTTCACTGTGAAATCTTTTCAGTTATTCGACTTCTATCTTATTTTATGTGTTTTTAATCCAAAATTTACACCTGTAAAATAAACTAAGTTTTATAAAAATATTATCAAAATATTTTTTATTCCAAATATTTTTTTTCATTTTGTGTCTTTCTTTTATTTAAAGAAATCAAGACTGACCTTAGGAAGGAAAGTATATCTGAGTCTGCACTAGCTGATGTATCTAATAATTAATTTCTATTTCTACAGCTTTATTTCTATGCTGGCAATATCTCGATAATTTACCTTTGTTTTTATTTGGTAATAAGAAAAAAAAAAAGGAAATTAAAGGCCAGTTTCAGTAAAGTTTGACACCATAACACTTCATTCTTTAGGCACTTTACCCCTGGATTAGACTGCAGAACTCAGTTTTTATTATTACACTCCCTCAACAGTGGGTTTGAAGTGAAAGATTTGTACAGGTCAACTGCTAAGAAGGAATCTAGGCTGACAGCTAAACTGAGGTGAGGGGCAATCTGAAATCCCATTCCTCAGACTGTTTCCACTGACATAGGATCCATCCACCTACACAGGATCTGCAGCACCAAATTACCTCCTGTAAGTAGTCGCCGATATCGTTGTTTCCCTCAAAGCGCAAATTAGGCTTATTCTTTCTTTTGTGAATAGACAGTAGCTGGTGCATATTCTGAATTTAATTCTCAGCTTTTCTGGAAAGTATTTACACCCACATCCAACAGAACTTCCTGATCAGTAGACAAGACAGAGAGTATCACAAATGTACTTATTGCAATTTATTCCTGTTTGGATGCCTAACATTGGTCACACAAAACATTGCCACTTTGAAGGAACACAAACATCACCATTTTTTCTATGAAAAATCAGAATAAAATTATGGGGCACAGTTCCTCCAGAAATTTAGGACAACAGCAATCTTTGCTTATGCTTGACTGGATTCAGTGCGTTATGTGTTAGTTTTTCTGTGGTGCCGACTTCATTCTGGCAGAAGAAGCAGAACCATAATAGGCCAAAGGTGTATTTTGTGTGTGTGAAGGCATATTTTTCTTACTTCCCTCTAAAGAATTTCCCCAAAATATGTAATGATTCCAATTGACATTGTCTTTCTCAGAAAAACTCATTCTGAGAATTATTAGAAAGACGTCATCCAAGAAAAAGTCCTGCTGCTAAGTCAGTGCTTGCTGTCAGGAGCCAAAGCTATTGTGATGATTCAGTCTCTGCTCAGATGCAGTGTGATGGAGGGGACAGTCTCTTTCAGGTGATCTGTGGATGTTTCTTGCTAGAGCCTCCTCCTGGAAATTTTGCATGTGTGGATCTACTTCTGTTCCCTGGCTTCAGGGCAGGCTGGATTTTCACTGCTGGTATTAAGAACGAATTTTGAGCTTGTGACTGTAGCTATACATAGTGAGTAAGGTTGAGAGTTGTAGTGAGAATAACACGACAATGTTAGCCAGAGCTTCGATTTGTGATAAACCTGAGGTTGTTTTCATAATTTAGGTAAATCAAGTTCAGAACTTAGTCATTCTCTGCATGATGTCAAGAGCAAGATACTCATTGCCTTCACACATGCAGAATCAAGCTTTGGAGGAAGTAATAGGTGGCCCAAGGAAAGTTAGCAAAATATATAAGGTACTGAGAAGAGTGCCTGGAAAATGGTGAATAATTCAATATACATATTTCTTACTGTAAGCCTAGTTTTCACTGCAGCCGATTTAGTCAAGACATATTACACTAACATGTATTCCAGTATCTGCCCACCCAAAAGTCCACACAAGCGATCAGTTATTTCAGGAGTAGCTGTTTTTCAGTATACTTGTTTTTCATGAGGTGCTCTTAATCTTGGGATATTTGTTTCCTTCTCATTCATTAAGAACAGAAGACAGTTTATGTAACTGCCTGATTTTCCATAGCTTCCTATCTGCTTCTGGAAGAAATGTTAGTTTATTTAATTTATAGCCAAGAGCACCTGACTCCCTACTCAAATGGCCCTGTTAAGATGTGTGAGGAAGCTGTTTTAGTTCTTCAAAATGCTTTTGTTTTGACATTTCCCACTGTAATAATGAAATGCACAAACTTAGATCTTTTCAAGTATTTTGCTTTACAATGTCTGTGAGTTGTGTACAACTCAGAGAAAATGTCATATTTGTGACATTCAGAAGCACTACATATATATTGGATATTTGATAGTATTTTTTTTCCTCAAGGAATATAGAATAAATCCCACCACTTGGAAAACCCATAAATTTAGAAAACATTAATCATTTTAGTAAGGAAGAAAACTGTTAATAAGCCAAATCTTACTAAATGTGCAGATCTAAGTAGTTGTATTGGATTTTTAAATTATTGTTATGATTATTTCTGGACTATAAGCAGCAATACTAAATAAGTACCAGCCTGTTGGAACTTAATATTTTTTGTAGTATCGTGTGAGTTGGAAAAGAATTCTGGAGGTCATCTAGGTCAGACTCCTGTTCAAAGCTTCTCTAGGGTCCTTGGCTTTACCTCTCTTCTTGCTTGTGGTATGAGAAGTGGTGGAGGTTCTTGTGAGCCACAGTTAAGACACCACTGGCTTGGTAATAAGAATAGCATGTTTGCTCTTTAATTAGTCTTTGCTTCTGTAGTTTCCATGATCTTATGAAGCTCTGGTGAGTAACTTGGTGCATACCTATGATTTTGACCAAAGACATGCAGAAAATAAGCAGTTGACCTGCATATAAAATTCAAAAAGCTGACTCTAAATCTTTTGCTCAAACCCTACTCTGTCCATACTGCTTTGAAATTCTTATCTGAGAAGATCTTATGGAATTGTGTTTGAGATTTATGCTGAGGCATCAAACAGGAAAAACTGTGTGTTTAAGGGAAATAATTGCTGCATGATGTTGCTGCACAATATGCTGCAGCAACATGTTCAATTCTGTACTTATCCATAGCATTCATAAAACATGACAAATTTTGCCATTGTCCTACCATTGTCAGTGATCTGGAAAAAATGAAGTCAAAGAAAAAATAGATGAACACATTCAGATACTGTTTTTTTATTTTGTTCCCAGAAGAGGTCCCACAGTATTAATAAATGTTAATCTGAGCAAAATGTTTTACATTTGGCAGATGGTCAAAATGGAGGATTAACAGTGCTCGCTCAACAGGTCATAGTTAGAATTAGTTTTATCATGTAGTAATTGGATAAAACATAATTTTCTGATAGACTGAGGAAAGTTCACTTTTAGCACTTTCATTATATAAAAAAAATTAATTTCCTAACTGCTGCATTTAATAGCCTGTTTAGCTAATGGTTCGTTCAGCAATTTTATTGCTGGCTGCAATGTTTGGTCACAAAGCATCTCTTAAAGAAAGGATATTCAGATGGGGACTTTTTTCTGTTGAGTCTGTGGAATGTGAGAGATGACATGTGGAGATGGATTAAGGGAGCAGCAGCTTTCTGCAAAGACTTTTGATGGGGTTGTGGGACCTGCAGCTTACAGGGTTCCATTCCAGCTCCTGCATGGTACTGGAAGAGTGAGAATCTAGTGTGGGTTACTTACTCCTCAGGAAAATGCATACCATCACACTGCAGTGTACCGTATTTCCAATGCTGTCCTTACTGGCTGTTTTGGGAGAGGATATTTGGTAGCAAAAGCAAAGCTAAGATTCTAATGTACAAATTACTATTTTTATATAATCTTTATGCAACAAAAAATTTTGCAGTGTTTGTAAACAAGGGCAACAATATAAGTTCCATGCAACCAAAGGCTGGATTAAATGTGTTCCTCAGCTGACTGTTGTGTATATGGTAGCAGGACTCAGGATAAAAGAAGATGTTATTGCATGTTCTGGTTGCTACCTCCTTTCGATGCGAATGGCATCCCAGTAGTGGCTGAGAAGCAGTATGATGTTTTTCCAGTTAGGAAGAGAAATTAATGGTGCGGTCAATACCATTAAAAGAAAGTTGAAATACAGTAAGAACTTTAGCTTCCTTCAGTCAGACAGTAATAGATAAGAGGAAGACATAATGAGTAAGAGTTACCCAAAGCTCTGAAACCTTTTCAATCATCCTGAGCCACAACATACTCTTCCTATCTTTTTTCTTGGAACCTCACTAAAGGTGGTTGTTCCTGGTCCATCTTGCTGTTTCTGCTTTCAAGCCCCTCTGCTTTGCTTTGCTGGATACTTAAGACTTCACAGTATAGTTACCATCTGTTTAAATGCTGCTGTGTTTGAATTGGAGGCTTTACTTCTTTTGGTTATCTGGTTCCTTCCATACTGGGATTTTGCTTTCTCTATGCTAATTTCAAAGTATGTATGCTGAACGTAATCCCATCCTCAGTTTTAGCTAAGTTTCCCTGTTCACAACAGTATGAAAGAGAGGAGCTGGCGAAGAGTTGAGTTTTGAATAGCTTAAAAAAAGTGATTGGAATTAATTTTTGTTTGTTTGCATTATAGTGGTAATGGGGGTAGTCTTTGATGGAGTAGGAAGAGGAAGTTAGTCTGCTTGTATAAGTAAGTGCGTACCGAATTCAATGCAACACATAGATAATTCAGCTGAAGACTGTTAAAAGCCAGCCCAAAACAGACTTCCTTCACCATATGAACCAGTGGAGACAGCAAAATACAAGCCGCCCCTTTCCTTTATGAATATATGCGTCCTACTAATCTTTACCAGGAAGGGTCTGTTTTTCTATTATAATGTTTTCCCAAAATATCTTTTCAAGGTATTTTTCCCTTAGAATAACATGTTCTTGCCTTTTTTTTTTTTTTTAAACCCAGTTGAGGAAGTGGGCAAAACCATTCAGTATCAGGATTCTTTGCAAAATAGATCTAGACACCTGATACGGAATGTGTATTTTTTAACTATTCTATTTCCTTTGAGGAGATTCTCATGTGAGGTATTGCATTGAAGAAAATTGTGAGGGCTCTACTTGATACAGAGAGCATGGTGAGCCCTTCACGTTTCCACACTTCATATTTTTAGAGTCTTTCATCTTTAGCCAAAGTCTGAAAGGTCTACTCACATCTCTCTTAAAAATTCTGGGAGGAGAGGTGGGCACAATTCCAGCATCCCTTCTAATCATACCTCAATGTAATCTTTAGGAACATCAAAGTGGTTGGAGGATGATGATAGAAAAGAAAAAAAAAAAGTGTCAGCTAAAGTTCAGTCTTTGAATAGGCTGTGTTTGCCTATAGATTTGTGTGTGAGGAGTAAGGGGGTGGTGGTGTCAAACTACTCACACTGAAAAGTTAGCTTTTCCTGAAATTAAGTCCATATATGTCTGGATAATGAACTTTTCAATAACTCTTTGCCTCCATTAATGTGAGCAGAAACAGTTCATGTAGGAATTCAAATTAGTAATTTTTATCCTTTAAATACCAGACACCTGAGTTTCATTTTTAGAAGCAATGTCTGACTTGCTATGTGGCGGTTTTAGACAAATTTGCAGTTGATAAATCACTTGAATTACATCTCCAGTTATAGAACTTCCCTGCTTCTGTGTGGAGTCAAGTATAGGCTGTATATATATAACTGATATATATAACTGATATATAACTGATTTCCAGAACTAGAAAGAAACTGATGCTGGATGTGACTTGCACTAATATTTTGAAAAACAGTTAGGAACAATTTACTATGCCCAGTTAGAGCAAGTAAGAGAGTACATTATCCCTTGTGTGAGAGCAGTAGGCTTTAATAAAAGTCCTTTTCAAGAAACAGCCAATGAATGCTGAGACCATAAGAATATAGACTTCTCCCCACATCCATTTTATTCACTTAACTCCTTGTGACTTACACAAATCCTGCTTGGTTTTGCAGAACGCTTGTTAACAAAGTTATTACTTCTAACTCTTCAACTCCAGCCAAATATTTTCTGCTGATCGTTTTTGGGGGTTACTTTTGCTACTTTCTTGGAAGGAACATACCTATTAAAACATTGTCAATGTTTGCCTTGTATATCACAGTTCAACAAAGAGCTTTCGAGCTCTAACTTTTCTCTTGTCAACTCTCTCTTTCTTATTGCGTCAGATGGTCTTTCTCCACCAAGATGTCCTGACCAATATCACAGTTAGTGTTCCCAGACATCTGGTTACTTAAAGAAATGTTATTTATCACAGGAAAGGGCTCAGGTTCAAAAGAAAGATATGTGAGGTGTCTTAGTGTTGTGTTTTCTTCCCACTGTGATACCTGCCAAGTTCTGATCCTCCTGATGATAGTTAAACTTATGAAAACTTTTTGCCCTTTTCTGTGTACAGATCTCAGACAGTGGAAAATATCAGGAACAATTGAGTAAGAATTAGTTTGGATGCACTAAGAATGACATATTTTGCTCTGTATAAGCCTCTTATTCTAGCAAGTTACAGATACAGTTTTCCCCTACAGCATTTTAATTAAAATTTATTGAAAAAAAAAATTGTCTGAACATCCTGACCAACTTTTTGTTTCTCTCTTGAATGTAGTATCTGTGGCTGAGAAAAAGCTAATAATTTCCTGTTTATCATCTGCAGATTCATTTACATGTACCTGAGTACCAGCTATGTAGGAATAAACTGGTCTTAATCCCAGACAAGAGCTGAACACAGTGTGTTTTCTTTCCTCTCTCATTGCTTCTTATGGCAATTCTTTTCTTCTAATTGTTGACTTTGTAACTTGATTTCCCTAAAGTGCAGTAATGATCTGTTTATGGCAATTAACATAACTGTGATGGATTAAGTCTAAATAGAATTTAAGTTTAGGCCAAAGGAAGGGTCTTGGAACTTTGAGCAAATCAAGTAGACTTGTACCTTGTCTAATACATTCATGACTTAAAAGATCTCATTGTAGCTCAGCGTATGTCTTCCTTTGTCCTTCCTCATCACGCCCCTATATAAATTGGATCTCTGGCTAATGTGCATGGAAATGTAAGGTGGCTCCAAGCGCGGTGTAAACTTTTCACAGGATACAAGTAGAGTTCTGTGAGAAAGCAGGTAGTGGAAAGTTACCAAATATTTTCAGAGAATAGATTTTTACTTATGCAGAAAAGGGAAATCCAAAAGGCAGGAAATAAACTATGACATGCAAAATCTTTTACATAGAGAGAAATTTAAATGCTTAACATCTAAAAACAGATGAATAAAGAGTGTTATAAAAACCTGAAATGAGAAATATGGAATAAACCCATTGAGATCCCCCAAATAAATTTTTTAATAGCAGAACAGAGCCACATTCAATTAAACTAAAAGTTAGCTGATTAGAAAATGAAAAAGTAAATGCATACATAGCATCTGAAACTTATTGTCATGGACACAGAGATTAATAAGATGGCTACAAAACGAACAAGAATATGGAGTTTAACAGAAATAAGGGTAAAATACAAGCAGAAAGGATTGACGGTTATAAAGTTATTTAATGCTGAGATCTAGAGGCAATTTCCTTTTTGACCATACTAAATATTTGCTATTTATTTTATTATAATATGTAATGTATTTTACTAGAAATTGTAAGGGTTTGTCCCTTCCCAGCCATTGTTAGAGAGAAGCCAATGCTCTACATCATGTAGATTATTTGTCATGAAATGCCATGTGGTATTTCATATATTGATACATATGTGCATTGTAATAAATTGTATACATTTCTTAAGAAATTTTGCTACAGGATGGCTTCAAATTGTCTTTAAAATTTATTTATGCTTTCAATTTTAAACTTGCAAAGGCAGTGTAACACAAAGTACAGAAGCTTTGCAAGAGAAAGCAAAGTTTCTCTTCTGTTTATTGCAATATTAAAACACTTCATCAAGCTTGGATTACTTTTGAGTGGGATGGATTGAATGTGGAGCAAACCTGTGATAACTTGTAGCTTACTGTGAGTACCATAATGACTGCAAGAATATGAATCAAAACCAATCAAAAATCAGATTTAAGTCCTGCTTGAATTATTAGTTAAATTGTTTAATTTAGGTCTATAACAATGAATTTACATGGCATACTTTTAAGCAAACATTAGTGCAATCAATAGTCATGGCTGTAATTTTGGTTGACAGCTGGCAGTGTGCCCAGCTGGCCAAGAGGGCCAACAGCATCCTGACTTGTAATGGGAATAGCATGGCCAGCAGGACTAGGGAAGTGATTGTCCCTCTGTACTCAGCACTGGTGAGGTCCCAGCTCAAGTGCTGTGTCCAGTTTTGGGCCCCTCACTGCAAGGAAGACATTGAGATGCTGGAGCGTGTCCAGAGAAAAGCAACAAAGCTGGTGAGGGGTCTGGAGAACAAGTCTTATGAGGAACGGCTGAGGGACCTGGGGTCATTTAGCCTGGAGGAAAGGAGGCTGAGGGGAGACCTTATCACTTTCTATAACTACCTGAAAGGGGGTTGTAGTGAGGTGGTGTCAGTCTCTTCTCCCGAGTAACAAGTGATAAGACAAGAGGACACAGCCTTGAGTTGTGCCAGGGGAGGTTTAGATTGGATGTTAGGAAAAATTCCGGTTTAGATTGGATATTAGGAAAAATTCCTTCACTGAAAGGGTTGTGAAGCATTGGAACAGACTGCCCAGGGAAGTGGTTGAGTCACCATCCCTGGCGGTATTTAAAAGATGTGTAGACGTGGTTCTTTGGGACATTGTTTAGTGGTGGACTTGGCAGTGCTAGGTTGACAGTTGGACTTGATGATCTTAAGGGTCTTTTCCAACATAAATGATTCTATGATTTTATGATTCTAATGCATATTTAATGTTCTAAGTGTTCATGAATTAGCAGCTTCACTTGAAATATATATTTGACACTGTCCCACATGACATCCTGGTCTCAAAATTGGAAAGTCATGGATTTGATCGATGGACCACTTGGTGGATAAGGAACTGGCTGGATGGCCGCACTCAAACGGTTGCAGTCAATGGCTCAATGCTCAAGTGGAGGCCAGTGACGAATAGTGCTTCTCAGGGGTCAGTACTGGAACCTGTGCTGTTCAATGTCTTTGTCAGAGACATGGACAGTGGAATGGAGGGCACGCTCAGCAAGTTTGCCGACGACACCAAGCTGTGTGGAGTGGTTGACATGATGGCAGGGACCTGGACAGGCTTGAGAGGTGGGCCTGTGCAAAATTCATGAAGTTCAACCAAGCCAAGTGCAGGGTCCTGCACTTGGGACGTGGCAATCGCAGGCACCAATACAGGCTGTGTGGAGAATGGCTGGAGAGCAGCCCTGAGGAGAAGGATTTGGGAGTGCTGGCGGATGAGAAGCTTGACATGAACCGGCAATGTGCACTGGCAGCCCAGAAAGCCAACCACATTCTAGGCTGCATCAAAAGAGGTGTCACCAGCAGGTTTAAGGAGGTGATTCTGCACCTCTACTCTGCTCTCATGAGACCCCATCTGGAGTACTGTGTCCAGCTCTGGAGTCCTCCACACAGGAAAGACATGGACCTGTTGGAACAGATTGAGCAGAGGGACACAAAAATTATCAGAGGGCTGGAGCATCTCTCCTATGAAGACAGGCTGAGAGAGTTGGCGTTGGTTCAGCCTGGAGAAGACAAGGCTCCGGGGAGACCTTGTGGCAGCCTTCCAGTACCTGAAGGGGGCTTACAGGAGAGATGGCGAGGGACTCTTTATCAGGGAATGTAGTGATAGGATGAGGGGTAACGTTGTAAACTGAAAGAGGGGAGATTTATATTAGATAATAGGAAGAAATTCTTTCCTGTGAGGGTGGTGAGAGACTGGAACAGGTTGCCCAGAGAAGCTGTGGATGCCCCATCCCTGGAAGTGTTCAAGACCAGGCTGGATGGGGTTTTGAGCAACCTGGTCTAGCAGGAGGTGTCCCTGCCCATTGCAGGGGGGTTGGAACTCGATGGTCCTTAGCATCCCTTACAACTCTAACCATTCTATGATTTGTGAAATAACAAGGCAATTCAGTACTTTCCTTTTGCCAGTAGCTTTTCCATGTAATTGACCACAAGTAAACCAAGGTCTTCTGGAGCACTCCCATATGGAAACTTTCCTTTGCATTGCAAGGGTACAAAGTAGACAAAGGATAGACTCTGAACCTAGAACTTCCATTGCTTGAAGTCAATGCACTGTTAAGAAAAGCGTATTGGAAGACTTTATCCCAGTTTTGCATGTCGTTGGTTAATAAGGCTTAGTGTGCATTCATAAATGTTTACAGTTGGTCACATACATGTAGATAATGTTACAAAGTTGCACGTGGCTACTTTTATCTTATTTTGTACGCACTGTGTAGCTTGAATTAAAATTCTTAGGTCTTGTCAGTGAACATTAACCAGTACTGGAATTGCATGCCTTCATCCTGGCATGTGCAAGGAAATTCTATTTCAGACTGACAAATATTTTTCTGAACTGAAAAATTAAAAATAGTATATATTTTTTTTTGGTGAATTCTGCAGTTTATGTTAGGAAAGCGCAAACTTCCAGGGCCAGCTGTTGTAACATTTCTTAAGTGTTAGGAAAGTTGTAAACTTCTTATATATACATCTGTATTTCTGTTTTGGTCAAATCTCTATGCTTGATTTGTTCTGAAAATTTATTCTTCAGATAGTGGAATGCTACATTATATGTATCCCATTACTCAACTATTTAAAACATTTATAAATTATGAGAAAGCATCATGTTGGCATTTTTTGTAGTTTACTGATGATGTTTCCTATTTGAAAGGTAATAAGATCACTTGATCACTCAACTTTGTGCAATTTATCAAATTTGATCAAAATAGATGAAAAACAGAGGTATCTGGTTTTACAGGCACTTCAAAAACAGGGATGTTCCTACAAGTTTGTAAAAATATTGCAATGGTAAGGTGTACCTCCTGTCTCTCTGGGAAGACCAGGAAGGCGTGTGGTAACTCCAGTACCTTGGTGTTGCAAATGGTGATAGGAAATCACCGTGCTCTTGCAGGAAAGCGTTCAAAAGTGCAATTGTTAAGTATCATACTCTGATCTCTTGTGTTGCAACAAACTGCCAGAGGATCTTGTCGTATAGTAGCATTAACTGTTTATAACATATCCAAACAAATTAAAGTCAGAGAAAAAGCTCCATCTTTTACCCTTTTTCCTCTTCTGTACTGGAGTTTTCATATCTTTTAATGTTTCTATTCTATAAATATTTGCAGTGACATAAGATGAAATTCATAGGTCACATAAAAAATGTTTTGCTATAAAGTAACATAACATCATAATGTAACATCTGTGCCACTGTACGTATCGGATTTCAGTACCTTTTCTTGCTGCTATTTTAAGAGAATGTTAAAAATACTTGAGTCATACAAAAAAAAGAAATATACAGAACAAGGACATTTGGTTCCAAATCAAGAATTTGTAGAATTCTGTTTCTATATTATTTAAGAAAGCTTGGCATTTGCATAGAATCTTTAAATAGTAGGAATTCCATCACAGCATGCGATATGTATTTAACACAGCAACAGTTAGAATGGCATTACATTAATTACCATTAACAATTACAATTAACTTCTGTAGATTGAAATTGTTATTAAGTAATCCTGTAGTTTTCACAGCTTGTATATACTTTTGAGGTTCACTTGAGCTCAAAAGACCTCAGAGTTTGGCGAACTGTATGCCATTGGTGGCCATTCCTCTTCAGCAAAGGAAAGTGAAATATTAGGTTAAGATGATGCATTGGGCAATAACGGTTCTAAGTATAAAAGCACTCGTTGATATCAGATTTTAAGAAGTATCAGAGTTGCAAGCTTTCAATCCAAGTTTCTGGATTTCCAGATTTTAAAATGGATAGAAGATTGGGGAATAGAAAAACCATTATTTTTTTACTTCTTTGTATTTGTTATTGTGTGAATATGATTAACTTCTAATAGTTTGAGTTTATTTTCTGTAATATTTGAATGCTGTAAAATAAGACTGATATTTCAGAGCTGTTAGACTTCAAAACTAAATTCTGAAAACTAAACTTCCTTATTGTGAAGACTTTAAATGGACCTTTGTCAAACAAAGCAGCATTTGCTAACTTCTATTTCAATACTCTTTAGCAAAGATACACTGAATCCAAAAATCCTATCCTGACACAAGGACAAGGTGTGAAAGTTTGAAAATTCCTTAATAGAATTCACAGGCTTACTTTTAAAGTATAAACTCTTTTTGTCCTACTAGTCCTATTTAAATCAATGAGGAAAAAAAAGTTTAACTCCTGGAAAGCTGAACTTATGCCTCACCAGATGTAATTTGTACACTACAATTTCTTAGTTTCTTTCCTCTTTCATATACAACTAGATGATCGTACCGACTTGTTCCAATGTTCATATGAGCTTGTTGATCTGGACTTTCTAGGACAGAGCACAGTCTTATTCATCCTCATGGGTAAACACGTAATGCTTGATAAGACAGCATGCTTGAAGATACGGATTTATGAGGGAAGAATTTTTTCATGTTAGACAGTTGAAGCAAAACAAACTTTGAGCCAGTCTGGACAGTTTTCAAGCCCAACCAACATAGCTGCACATTATCATCAAAATTAGTATCAAGAAAAGTGGCTCTGTGGCTTGGACAACAACATATTTTAATGCTGTGAGAGTGCTTTGAGTGTGAAAGTGAGTCTTTGGCTTTCACTCTATATGCATAGCTGCTGGGCATTTGTCCAGCCATTTAACTCATGAAGTGGCCTTTCCTCTGCTTCAGGTGAGGACCTCTAATGCCTTGGTTGGCACAGGATGTGTGCAGTCCCAACGA
Source organism: Tringa tobata (assembly GCA_033628505.1). Taxonomy (NCBI): domain Eukaryota; kingdom Metazoa; phylum Chordata; class Aves; order Charadriiformes; family Scolopacidae; genus Tringa; species Tringa tobata. The sequence goes on from JAHREE010000101.1 coordinate 8,612,446, forward strand.
AAGGATTCCAGTTGTCTGACACTTGATTTTTTGCCTTTGAATAGCAATTGAAACACATCTCCTATTAAACAACCTTGTGTTCGTTCCTCTTACCACAACGATGTGTTATTGAATAAACTAAGCTGACGACATCACTTGATGAGTTAAAGGTACTCAGCACCAAACCATTCAGGAAATACTCAGACTATTGCAGAATCAGGCCCCTAATTACAAACTTATGTGCAGTGTTCTGGTTCTTTTCTGCTACTGATCTCCCGTTTCAGTGGCAAATATTTTTTTTCGCAGTGACTCTAAATACACTCCAAGGATGAATAAGGCTCCCTCAGAATTTGTGCCAAGGTTCCATAGTTGACTTTGAAGCAGAAGTTATAATATGAGGGTGTGACAGAAACAATGTCTGTCTTGTAAAATGCTGTTGTTGTCTCCATCTATTAGGATAAATAGATTAAAACCTCATTTTTATGCTAGCCTGCAGAGTAATGGGCCTGGCAGTCTAGAGATCTGCAAGCAGCCTCTTGGGAATTATTAGACAGAAAACAAATTTTTCGATAGTAAAAGACAATATTCTTTTCTTGATTAAAATGCTGAATAAAGTAACTCCAAAATTGTTGTTACTTTTACAAGATAGTTTCTAAGAAGCATATAAGACTGACACAAGTTCATTGCAACTGTATCTCTAGAAAATGTACCCCAAGAAGTTAGAAATGCTGTGTAACTAAATAATTTAAATTTTAAAATAGGTGACTAATGCCTTATAATTTTGATGTAGGAAGACAGAGGGTTGGTCAGCTGTTACTGTATTATTTTCAACTTCACAAACACTTTTTCCCTAGGAGCAGCAGCAACAGGACTGTGACTTATCTTCTGGGGTCCTTCAGAACTGTACTGGCCCTATTTCTTACAGACTATGAGTTCTGCATAGCTCTGGTAGTCTGTGAACTGAGGAGAGGAACGGGCAAAGGCTCTGTTCATTCTCCATACAGTCCTCCTCCCGTTTACTGACCACATGGAGTTCTGTCTAAAAGTGATATAACTAGAGGTAAAGAAGAGAACTGTGGCCTGGTGTAACATCTGCAGAAACGAAAAAGAAAGGCTTGTCATGGAATGCCATTTGACACCTTGCAGTACATACACCTTGCATTTACATACCGTTTAAGGTTAATTAAGCAGCTGAAATCTCTAGGCATCACTGTAGGAAACTGTACACATGGATAGTTTATGCATCTATGGTTGTACTGATACCTCTTAAACACCACCAAATTATTTGTTATATCCTTTCATAAAAAGTTGACCATTTTTAGGTATGTATTTATTTATTTATTTTTCAAGGCCGTGCATAGTGTGGGTTTGATTTGTATTGAGGTTGCTGTGGATTCTGTTAATGTGAATAATAGAAACTGAATGTTCTGCCAGTTAAAAGTAGTATTTGAAAACTACCCACGTTCCACGCTTTTTCACTGTTTTAGCTCTTCTGTAAACACATATGCTCTGTAAAAGTCCTAATAATATAAATTTTGGATACCCATTTTCTACTTACAATCAGAAGCCAGGAAGTACTTCAGCTAAAGACTTCAACTAAGATGGTGCATTATGAATACTTCAGTTCCCATTACATTACATGCTATTGAAGTACTGATGGCTCTACATATATAGCAAAGTACGGGTGGCTCTGCCACATGTCTTACAGCAGCTGAGGAACAGCATGGCTTCAGGAGTGCTTTTAGCTGTGTTGTCCCTAGTGTGTTCTCTGCCATGATTCTTGAAGGATGCACACAGAGAGTTTTTCAAGGAGTATGAGATAAAAAATAGCGCATGAAAACTTTGTCCCTAATACTTTCCTTGACACTGATTCTTCAAGCTCCTGTTAGAAGCTGTTAGAAGGTCCAAAGTTTTATATTCTGTTTTCTGTGATGATTTGTTATATTGACAAAGAAATTTCTGTACACGAAGAGCAGAACACAGCTCTTCCTCTGGTTCAGTCTATCCCATGCTGCCTGTTTTGGAGAATGGAATGCTTGCAGTTGACAGTGTTGTATATTTCTTTCATGTTATTGCTTTATTAAGTATTTTTTAGGGATACCTTAAGCCTAATCATGTTCCTAAATCCAAGGAATTATTGTGCAAAAGGGGAAGTAAGTGGCAGAAACAAAAACCCATTTTTTGAATCAATCATCCTATTTTCATTCCAAAGTTCAAAGGACTGACACTGTCAAGGAATAAAAAAATGGAGAATATGTGGTATATAAAAATTGCTTCTGAGCAGAATGTTTTTTAGGAGAGTTCATCTGTTTTTTAAAATGATTGAGCAAGGGACAGCTGTAGACACTTAAGGGAAGCACAAAAAATATCCCTCAAAGTAATTAAAAACATTATGTTTTGACAACCTTTTCTTCAGAAAAATACAAAATGTTTCAAAGGAACCATCTAATTCATGAAGCAGATCCATCCTCTTTTGCTTTGTAGCCCTGAGTCTTGTCAGTTCCTACTACTGAAAGAAAACAGAGTAAGTCATAACAGCTTTTTCATCTTCTGTTAGTTTTCTCAGAAAAAAGGTCTGCCTGGCTTCTCCTTCTTTATTCTCTGAATTGTTTATCTGTTAGAGTGAAATGACTTCTTTTAGCTATATGACATTTCAAATCAAATATTGTGTCCGGTCACTTCGCGTGTATTAGGTCAAATATTTTCCAGTGTGCAGTGTCTACTTGACATACATCTGTCCGGTATCCTAGAAAAAGCTTTAATTTTAATTTGGAAACACTATATCCAAAAATGTTACCCTGACCACTAACTTTCATTAAAATTGCTTATCACTGGAGGAATAGAATGGCCTGCTTTCTTCCACCGTGGTTACATTTCACTGGTGAATGATCAGTGGGTATGACTTCGTATTTCTCACCTAAGCTTTAGAATTTTTGATGCTGAATGATTTTAAAAGCATAATGGGAACATGGAACAAGATCACATATATATATATGTATGAAGCTAAGCTTCCAGAGTTACCTTTCTGCCTTAAGAAACATCCCACCTATCTTTTATGTAGGGCTCTTGCTGTTACCCAGCTGCTTACAAGCTATCGTCCAAAATTGTTTCTTTTATATTGCCATAGATGCCTTACATTTCAGAACCAGTAAAATGCCAATCTGTCTGTGACAGAGGCATTCACCTCGATTATAAGCCATAGGCTATTCAAAATAAACTGCTAGTTAAAAATATTGAACACGTATTTTTGTCTGATAGGACATTATTAGGTAATTATAACTATATTACTATATAGTATGACTGTAATTTAATACCATTAAATCTTGTTCTGGTTGCATGTGCCTACTTTCTCCTACAAGCACATAAAAAGTCTTAATTCAAAATTTTAGATTTTCTGGTATTTCTCTGTTTTAAAGAGATAGAGAAAAACTAAACCAGAAAATTTTATTTAACGTATTTCTGTATTTTTACACATAGATTAGGAGGTTAAAGATAATTTCCTAAGTTCTGCAGTCACGTGGTAGTTCAAAACAGAACAAAATGGTATAATTGTCAAATTTAAACCTTTTATAAGTCCTGCTAGCATTTCTGGCTTAGTATTTAATAAATAGTGACAGGGTTTTGCATTTCTGCAGTGCCTTTCATCCCAGAGGCCTTAGTAAAACTGGATGAATACACACAGCAAGCTCTTAAATTTAGCAGGTGCTACTGAGAGCTTTGGTAGCAGAGTGCGAGTTCTGTTACACTAGGACTGGCATTAACCAAATACAGCATCCCTTTACAGACTGAAAGCATGAAGATCCTAAGACACAAAGTATAATTAAAAATGCTGAAAGTCATAAGGTTAAATGACTGAATTTACCAAGTATCCTTTGATGTGACTGCCCAGATTTTATATATTTCATTCTGGATTGTATGCAGTGTCAAAGTATGCTTGCTTGGAACAGTATGTCTTATAACTGAGCTAAAACTCTTGATGTCCAAAATACAAATCAACAATATACAATTTTGGAAAAGCATAATCAGTCTAAGAAGGGATGTTTGAAAAAGGAACAAGCTGGAGCACTACAATAAACAGATTCAGCAGAACCAGTGAGGAAGTTCAGCATTTTCCTGAATTGATCATGCTGAAGGTCCAATGAGCTCCCAAGCAGTTAATTAAGCTCTGTGTGTGCATATGCGTGGTCCAGCTCCACCTAAATGGAGATCTGGGCTGAAATTCTCCCCTGTGAATCTTGCCTGGTTTCCCCACTTGTGAAAATGGGCAGATCCTAACTACGTACAACTCTGCCTAGGAGGCTCCTAGGACACTTTAGAGCATAAATAGTATTTTTATCTGAAAATGATTCAAGTCCAGACAGCTGTGTGTAGAGGTTCCCAGCCTATTCCTGTGAGAGGAATAAAAGTGAGAGGAGTTCCTTGTAAATTATTATTGCATACTGTTAATAAATTCCAAGCCACAGAAATAAGAGATAGTATATATATAATTTAGCAGTTATGGGCTGGGACCCATGAATAAGAAAACTGTCCAGAGTGAAGCAGTAAACAGCTTTATTACAGCTTTGAATCTCACTCAATGATAGTTGATGTATGGCCACAGAAGTTGTTTTTAAGAGAGAGAGTGCTGGACAGGAGCTAGGAATGATCCTCAGCTATTTTCAAGAAATTCCATGGCTGTTTGATTTCCATGTAAACAACTATTAAAGATGAATTGCAAGACCGTAGCTTCTATGATACCCTCAAGACTGACAAAATTCAGAGCCTTTTGTGTCTACGGTGCAGTTCTACTGGCACTAGCAATGGCAGAAACTGAAACAAAAATGTGGTATAGAATTAGGTGAGGTAATGTGCCTTAGCTTTACAGCAGTATATCCTTTGCTGCAACCCCTGTAGAAAACGTATTTATTTATTTTCTGGGCAATCCTAAATGGTGCAAATTTTCACTTCGAGCTTTGAGAATGAGTCCATACATTGTAATTGTCAGAGAAAAAATGTGCCAATACTTCTACAACAATAAACAGTTTAGAAGAAACTCTGCTAGTCCATCTACTTTATTTTCTAAATCTGATAGGGCTGTCACAGACAAGTGGAAGGCCCATTTCCCACACTGCCTGGCCAGCATGTCTGTAAAGGGACTTGGAAATAGCACCTTTGAATGTATTTTTGTATTCCTTGTTCTCTCTTCAGAGGCTGCCAGCCAGTCTACAGGCAATGCCAGCTGAGGACACTAAGGTTTTGATATTTTTTCTTGTGTCTACAAACAAAAGCAATTGTGAATTGTTTTATTTATATTTTGCTATATCAAATTTGTAAGAAACCATGCTGTTGTAATGGAGTAGAGATGTCACCTTAATTTTTCAGCTGCAAGCAACTGTTGCCTCAGGTAAACAAGGGTTTCTGTTCCTTCTGTTTTGTCCTAGATGGTCCTAGGCTGGAAGGTTGCAATACAGGATGAAACCTCAGAACCCTTGTTTTCTGTTAAGAAAACATCTCCATGAATAGATGAGACTCATTCCCCCAAGGTCACTATTTTGGCAAAGAACATTTTAAAGGAAATATGTAAGAAATGCTTATTCTAGAAGAAACGTCAGGAAGTGTGTAACTTTATTATATTTCTTAAACATTGACATTTTAAAAACAATATTTTAAAACTGAGCTTTAGGAATATCCTGGTCTGGAAGAGAACTTAACCTTAGTTTGGAAAAAACAAAAAGCAAAGAGACTTGAACCACTAAAGTAGCAAGACACAAAAGGCGGCACAACTAAGAATAGCCCTGGCAGCACTCTGCGTGCGGATTTTGTGGGGCGTAAGGGCCTTCTGAACACACCTTTTGGAAAGCAGCTGAAGCGCTTGTCACTTTCCAGCATTTGTCCTTTTGCTCAGAGATACTACAGAGCAGTCAAGAATTTCCTTCAAGACAGCCGCTGAGCCAATTTGTCCTCTTTGTCTGGTGCCGAAAATGTTGTTATATCTTGTCTGTACTGCCGTGGTTTGGTATTACATTTTTGACTTCTGAACTAGATTTTTCAGTCTGCAGTCTGATCACTTTAGCAGAGTTTATTTTGTGAAACTGGCATTTTTATGCCTCTTTTGGGCAGCAGAAATTTTCACTTCCTAGACTCTGAAACTGCTCTCAAAGCTCCTTCAAGTGTCCCTGGCAGTGAAAGCATAAGGATTAATGTATGAATTTTTGACTAATATTAAATACTCAACTTTATAGGAAACATTTCAACTATGTGAAAGTATTTCTCCCTGACAGACTGTATCAAAAAATATTTATATCCTTTTCCTAACCTTTGTGTACTTGTCAGTTTGCCACATGGTCACCTAAGGACAGGGACTGGCCATTTGTGAATTTCTGGAAAGAGACTAACATATCACAGTTGTTGCTGAAAACAAATAATCTAGCACTGTATAGCATTTATAGTGCTGCTTTATTTTTTAAATAGTATGTTAGTCTCATATTAAAATTTTTCAATCATTATAAAAGTAACCTAGATAATTTAACATTGTCTTTTTGTTAGCTTGATATATGTGTATTTTTATATATATGTGTGTGCATGTGTATGTGTGTGTGCGCAAATGTGTGCTTTTGTCTTTATATCTGTATAAGTAATGCTAATGTATTTACTGTCTCTCCCTATGGTAAATCTCAAAGTGCATTACAAACTATAGATCCTCTCCTTTTCTGCAGAAATTGCTGCCTCACTGAAATGTTTAACATCTAAAATATTTAACAATGTTTATAGGAGTAGAGTAAGGCAGAACAGACAGTTTTGAGAGCACCACAAGATTATACTTACAGCACTGTCACAGAACACGTATCTTTTATACAGCATGTGAACGCATATGCACTTCACATCTTACTGCAATGCAATTCATTTGGCAATACTAAGTCTGGGGAGCAGAAATGTCTGTGGAAGTTCTCGGAGATTCTTCTTTCCTTTGGGACAACATTATTTACGATCTGTGGTTCATGTACATTTACTTCCAAGATTCTGCTTTTTAATTCCTTCAGAGATCATTCTCAGTGCTTCTATCAGATGTTGAGACCGATTCTGTACGTGGAAGGCAAGATATAGGAACTGCGATCTGCTGTTGTCCCTGAAAGGAGAATGTTACCTCCACTGAAGAGCTTGTCAGTGACAGTGAAGGAGAACAGGTATTGTGAAATAATATAACTTGTACCTATAGCTATACTTTCATAGTTAGGATGTAATTTAAGCTGAAAGCAATGGTCAGAATTATCAGAAGCTTTTCTCTGCATCCATCATCCAGGGACAGACTCATTCCCTGTAGGCAGCTTTCTCTGTTTTGTTGGCTTTATTGAGATGTGTATGAAAGAGATATTCTTTGACCTTTTCCAGTTTCCGTCTTGCAGCCTGATTTATTAACAGGGTAACTTTTCTCCAAGTACACGTGTACAAAGGCAGTGCATCCAAAAATCAGGGGGATTACTATTGTTAGAAGTGCCCCTCTACTATAGCCATCTGCAGGAAAGGAAAGTTCCAAGTCTTCCTTAAGATAAAGCTTAACACTACCCCAGTCTTTTATGTTATGTCTTCACCAAGTGCAAATAAGCTTTGCCAGATGATGTTGGCCAAAATGCAAGAGAAATTCTTTTACAGAATAGACTAACTGTAATAGCTTTGCTGAAATGACTGGCTGAAAATAATGAAGGTTTGCTTTTTTTTTCTAATTAGAAGCACTGAAAAAGATATCTTATATATGTAAAATTTAAAAAATTAAGATTCTTGGCCATACTAGACAGTTTACTTATGTCTACCAATGTACAATCATACAAGGTAGAAAGATTTATCTGTGTGCAACTGCGCAAATTCAAGTACACAAATCCACAGCCAGTTCTCATAACGATCCTGTCTGATAAGACATGCACCACCCACTCTAGACCATTTCTTGCCAACAAGAGGAAGTCATTTAGCTTTCATTCTGCTTGCAAGTTTATTGCATGCTTATTATTGGCCAGATTTGAGTCCCTAGGTGATTCTAGTCTCCCTAGGTGAGTCTCTTTGTAAAAATCAATCTTTGCCATAACACACGAGCTGTGTAGTAAAAAACACCCACTGGGAAACAATCTCTTTCCCTACTGTCTCCTTGAGAAGTCAGAATTGTTGTGAATCCCTCTGAGAAGCTGTGGTAATGGAAATGTTAACAGAAACCAGACAGCACTCTTTAGAGAGCTATTATGAAATTTAGCTTCTGTTCACACAGTTCTCAGAAAAAACAAAACTTCCAGTTGCTGGAGCTGCAGTCTGAAGGGGGTAAATGTTTACCAGATTCTTTGTTGCCAGCCAAAGAATCCATAGAAAGCATATTCCATCGTATGTTTATGTAGCAAATCACATCCACATACAAATGCTGTTTTCATCAGTTGAACTCTACTGGAGATGCTCAGCTGAAAAGGCTTGAACTGAAGTGTATTGAAGTCTGTGGAAACTTTCACATGGACTGCAGCAGGCTTTCTTTCAATCAAGGTTCTAGCTCCACCTTTGCTAGTTAAGAACTCCATAAGCTATAAGCTTGTAGCAGATTGCTGTCTGTGTCCGACTCAGCCTCATGATGTGATTATCCGTTATCATGCTGCAGTAAAACAAGGGTGAATATTGCACACTTTCTGTTGATAAAATCTTATGACTGCACTCGCTGTGGCATAAGCTTATCCACAGAGATGATGGGTCCTTTCAGTATGCAACAATTGTCCTGCTCGGAGAGTATGGTTTGATTGACTTCAAAGGATATATGGATTATGAATTAAGTCTGTGTCGATTTCTTTCATAAAGATATGATTTTGGAGATCTATTATATAAGGGCAAGCAATGTAAATAGTTAGGGTATGGCCTGCAGTTCAGTTTCTATGTCTCCTCTGTATTTTTTTTATTGAAGTCTGGTTTGGGATGAAAATTTGAACAAGGGAATTACTTCAACTGATAGTGAAGAGCAGCCACTGTACAGTCTTGTGCTGAGTTCCTGTGATGTGTGTTTCTTGCCTTTCTCTGTAGTGATCCTGGAAGTTTGTTTTTTTTCAGTTTGAGCCATGAGTATTTTACTACATGAAGATGACAAAAGCCAAGTTTCCAGTAGTGAGTACTGTATTATTAGATGGATTTGCTGAGGACTGACATTGTAAGTCAACAAATCATAGAATGGTTTAGGTTGGAAGGGACCTTTAAAGTTCATCTAGCTCCAGTCCCCCTGCCACGGGCAGGGCCATCTTTCACTAGATCAGGTTGCTCAAAGTCCTGTCCAACCTGACCTTGAACACTGCCAGGGATGGGGCATCCACAACTTCTCTGGGCAACCTGTTCCAGTCTATGTAACACATCTGCTTCCCTCTGATGACTGAATGGGTAAACAGATATTGTTTGGATACTAAGATAATGAATCTGTGGCTGTGCAGACTTCAGGAAAAGTCAACAGAAAGCATGAGGGCTGTTAGTGGTGTTACTGGACTCCCATCTATTAATTAATCCTGCTACTCATACTTTCTCACTGTGTCCATAGGAAATTCTCACCTTCATGCATGTGTGAAATTATATGTCAGAGCAATGCATAAAGAAACGTAGGTTCATATCCAAAGGGCTGGATCAGGGAAGACTGAGGAGGGCAATGGAAAATGGTTCTCTTTTACTAAGAATTTGTGAGATTTTAAAATGTTTTTTTCATTTAAAGGTTAGGAAAAGTGAGTTGTGAGAACCTGTGAAAATAAAAAATCCTATCTTTCTGCAGCTAGCTCAAGTCAAAGTATGTGGTTCATTTAAACAGCTTATTTTTTGGATATATGAGTAATTCAAATTCAGACAAAGTATAACATAGTCATAAAGTGTTTCTATCTATAAAATTGTATTAAATCCTTGTAGGCATAGAAGACATACATAGAACACAATTTCAGAAAAACAGTCTGCTAACGGGCTACTTAGGGCTGAACTTTGTTCGCAGCATGCTCTAGGGAACATGATGACACATAGTGACCTTAGTCACAGAAAAACATAGAATACATTTTTTCAAAGCAAGAAATAGTAGTAGCTCTGCTGTCAGTTTCTATAAATCTGGGAACAGAAGCTGTGAACCAGCCTTCTGTCAAAACAATCTCCTAATAACCCACAAAGTGCATGTTTTTTTGTTTTTTCCATTTTAAATATTCACTTAACTTTTTAGCCTACCAAAATTGATGCAGTACTTGGACTTTCTGTAGACCTGCATTTTCTGTGCCATATCACTTGTCTTCAAAGCCTGGACGTTAAATTATAAATATAAGCTTCTACCTTACAGCTTAGATAAAATTAAGGACAGAAGTGAATCCAAAACCTGTGATCATACTCCCCTGAAAACAAAATCTTAAAGTAAAAACAGATCCAATTTTATAAGATGGCTTTCTTTTTCCTTAAACTAGGCTTGTTTTGAATATTATTATTATTTCAGTATTTTTATTTTAAGTCAGAACTGAGGTTGGGCGCTGGATTTAAGAAATCTTAGCCAGCATCTGAGTTTTGTCACTGACCTAGCACAGGGTGGCATGTCAGTTCAGATATTTCAGTCAGGTTCCCCTAGTTAGGTTCAGAAAGTTGTAAATCTGTAATTCATGTCTCTTGCACCCAGAGACCAGTTTAGATAGGAGATTGCTCTCTAAAAAAGTTGTTGGGGAAACAAAACACATTATATAACAGGATTAGGATCACTTTGAAAGTTTGAGCTGTTAGTTAGTGGTTACTTAAAAATAACCTTGTGGACTTGTAACTGAAAATTCCAGCTTTATTTTTAACAGTAGGGGTTGCTATAGGAAAAGAGAACAAAGTGCACAAAGCGAACTGAATTCACAGGAACAGCACATTAGTGCAGCGAAAGGCCAGCCAGGATGCTTTACTTAGAACTACTTGAAAAAGAACTGATTGCACTTTTCGTGATTTAAAATCTGAGATTATGGCCTTTTCCCAATTAGTTCTGATTAATAGCTTGTTAAAAATCATTAGAGAATTTTGCATTTTTATTTTTTTGTCTGATTATTAAATTGCCAGTAAGAATGAAACCTTTCTCCTCTCATTAAAATTTAGGTTGATACTCTGTCTGCATGAAAACTGAATCACAGGCATATATGCACTTCTGCTTGAGTGGCTGGTATTTCAACCTGATGAAATAGGCATATCAGAACAAAGGATGGGATTTATGTTAAATATTTATGGTGTGCTGTGTCTAGATAGCAGATACTGCTGGCAAAGCTCAGAAAGTCCCTTTAGGTACCCTTTTGGCATGTTGAGTTATTAGCTAGATATGGTTGGAAGATGCCAGAACTATCCAATATGCTGATATCATTTATTCTTTTGTGTTGCAGTAGTTCCAGACCCTGATCAGGGGGAACTCAGTGTGCATACACTGTATGCACAGCAAAAAGGGATGTCTGTCCCATAACCCTCTGCCCTTGATATTGAGGTCATCGGTACTGAGATAAACACTGCAGCACCTGAGGAGCAGCAAGCACAGGAGAAGAATAAGCACATTTATTAAGTTTGGGGTCTAAGAGTAGGTGGCTGGAGGGATTGCTAGGGATCTGTGGTGGAAGCGGCTTTGGTTGGACAAGGAGGTGAAAGAACACGTGTTCTTTCTAGCTGTGCTAGTGCCGAGTGTCACCTAATGTGAGGGCGTGCTCCACTCTAGCCAGTGCTAATGGGGGGTAGATAGCCCCTGTTTTAATTTGGGCTTTTTCTTTCAAGTGCTTTCCCTCCCTCACTTAAATTACAGTTCAGAACTTCAGAAGAGAAAAACCTGTTGCCTCCCGATGTTTGGCAGGTTTGGGTGAAAGATATGTGGTATAGAGGAGTGCTGCATGAGTGAGCACAAGCTGACAACCTGCTGAAAGCCCAAGGGCCAGGGTTTCCATGTGCATTGTGTTCAGCTTATAGTGTCATTAGTATTCCAGCTATTGGCTAATGGGGGAGGACAGAGAGCTTCTTCATTTCTCACGCTGTCTGTGGAGGTATAGAAAAGTCAGGATCTCAGCTGTTATTTCTTACCAAAAGACTGTAATACTATTAGCAATGAGAGCTCTCAGTTTGCTAAGCATAAATAATTCACTGCAGCATGAAAGCTTCATAGAAAAAGCAATGATTTGAAGTGAACCAAGATGCCTTATAAGGACATGCTTGTAGGCACCAGCGTCTCAGCCGGCTCCCAGATCAGAGTACTAGATCCATCTGACTCTGCCAGACTGCAGCAATGACTCAGTAAAACTACAGATTCCAAGGATTTCATCAATCTAATAGAAAGTTTGGAATATAGCAGAAAGATGCCTTCTCTGATATATCTAATTGGAGATTGAAGCAGTGATATCTGCTGAGGAGCAGTCAGAGGTGATGAAGTGAAAATTGCCACATAGGTGGAAGTCGTTTGAAGGTCTCTTGTTATGGTATGAAAGATTTCACTTTGTTGAGAAGTTACTGATGTTAGGTTATTTTGTACCATTCCTAAGATATACTTAAAACTGTATAAAGTTTCTATATGTGGTGTTCAGCGTCCAAAATAAGTGAGTGAATGAATCAATTCATTGTTGTATGGGAGTACTTTCCAGTTGTCCGTAACCCATACTATGCAAATTTAGAGGAGTGAGAGGGGAAGCATGGTTTAATTACTAATGTCTTTCTTTATGTTTTTGGTGCTATTAAGGTATGAGGTATTGTCCTCAGAAGAAATGACAGTAAATTTTTTCTAGGAACAGATGAAAAATATATAATTTGTTGGGAATCAAAAGAGGGCCAAGTCCCAGCCCGGAGAGCAAACAGTAATAGCACTGGCAGATTAAAATGAAAGATTTCATCAGTTAAATTTGTAACAATATTGATAGCAGAAAGGATTAACAAGTATTGCAATACTAATCAATGCTTTGGCCAAAGGGTTAAAGATGTGATGGGGGTTTGTGGATGGGATAGAATTCTTACTCTAACCTTTCATGGGTCTGTTCCTTTAGGGGTATCTTGGCACACACATGGTAGAGGAAATGAGATTTTTCTCTTTTATATCTTCAGGGTACGCAACACTCATCTATCTCGTGCTCTTCACAGCACCCACAGGTTGCCACTAGCATAATGTGGACACATGCGCCGTGGGCTGCAAGATATATTTGAATATGTTGCTCAAGGCTTTACTCCACTATCTGCTATGATCTTTTGAGTAAATCCTGTAATTAGTTTTCATGTAAAATCATACACAAGTATATACATAAGTATTCCTTCTAATACATTTTACACAGTATCTTGAAAAATGTAACTCACTGTGAGGAGCAGGGAGTTGAATTTGTTGAACCTTATCGGTCCCTTCCAACTTGAGATATTCTATGATTCTAATTTTCTGGATTCCAAAGGAGCTGTGTTTGAAAACAATTCTGAGGTCCAGATTGTGAAGACCATTTGTTTGCCTTGTTTTGTTTAGGCCTAATAAAATGGGAGAAGCAACATATTCATATAGACATGAAAGTTGAAGGTGCCCTGCTCTTTGGCAAAGTGTAGTATATCTTGCTAGCTTCCCCGGCAGCTACTGTCAATTTTCAAGCATGGTGATATGCTATGGAAGAGTCTTCAGTGGATGGGAGGAGTGAGGAGTGTGCTTGGGGAGCATAAGTGGTAAATTTAAGTGGCTGGATTGTATTAAGAAAAAAGGGAACAAATCAGTGGGGACACCGGGGGCTGCAACAAGATGTGTTATTTTTGTAGAGAGGATGAAGGGAGCAGAGAGATAATATCAGACCTTAGTAGATTTAGACTCAGCTCTGTACCAGAGGAGGTTTGCATAAAACTGTAAGGAAAAAAGGTCTATTGGGACTGTTGTTTCTTCAGCTTTCCTCCTTGCCCCCTCAAGAAGTCTTTATTGCAGCTGTGTTTGATGATGTGGGTAGGCATTACTGAGCTGCTGTTTCTGCCACTGCAGGTCTCTAAGACAAATATTTAAGCAAGAAGAATGGAAAGTAAATGGATAACCTCCTCCTTGCTATGTATCACTTCTCATGAGCTCTCCCTCCATCAAGATACTATTCTCACTGTTTGGGAGTCCTTATTGCTGGTGTTGTCCATACATATTTTTAAAGAAACCCTTCTCCCTTTCCAAAACTAGCAGTGGAAGGCAAAAAGGAAGCGAGAGAAGAGAGAGAGTAAAAAGATGTGCCCAGATTCCCACAGCAGACCAAAGACAGAGCAGAGAATATCTTGCTTTTTTCAAGGCTCTGTATGCTGTTGACTAATAAACTGTCTCAAACACCTCCTTTGAAGCAGTAGTAGAACCTAAAAAGAAGTAAAACTGCTGAGAGATTAAAAGATTAATTTTATGACAGTGCTCAGGTCCCATTATGAAATGTACTATATAAGAATATAGAGGACCTAAACCTTTTTCCCACACTGATAATAGCAATTAATGAATTTGAAAGAATTGCTTTTTATTAATTTATTTACTTGATTCTGTACCCAGTAAGACAAATTCACAAGTATTTAAAGTTCTTCCATACAAGGACTGAATTCCTTTGAAATTAAATGATATTAAAAATATGAAAACAGTCTAACAGTCTGCAGTTGAATCATATTTTTTTTTTTTTGGATATAGGTTTATTCAGCAAATTGGCTACCAGTTGAGGGCAATGGTTTCCATACTACGATTTGTGGTGTATTTAAAACAGATGGAAGCATCTCAAAGCCTGCTTTGTCCAAAGCCAAGAACATTTTTTCGGCAAGAAGTCTGAACTTGTTGCCACATAAACAAAATGAGTGATTTAACTTAGTGTCTACATATTTTGGATTGGCAAAAACTGCTGAAAAAAAACAGAGCCAGAGAGCAGACTCTATGAAAATAGGAAAAGAAAGAAATGGAGAGAAATACACACACGCATGTGTGCATCACACACACGAACACACACATCCTGGCAGCTGTTCAACCTGAAGAGTCTGCGTTGTGAGTTTCTAAGCAAGTAGTAGGGTGTTTTGGTCCATCTGGAAAAATTCTTACATTTTTTATTCCATGAGTTTAGGCACCAGTCTAAATATTGAAGAAAGCATGTTTGGATGCTTAATATTGGTTAGCTCTAATTCTAAAATTAAGCTTTACATTTTCTTCAAGTTTGTTTATGATGTACAGATTTAGTCAGATTCTGGCCAAAAATTCAAATGTGTTCTAGAACAGTAAAATTAGAAAAGTAAAGAGAGTAGATATTAATCTGAGCAGCTTTATAGGTGCATATTTCTGTGGAAGGGGCCAAAGATGCTTAAATAAAGAGTTTCTTTATGGTAAGTTTATTATCATACTCTTATTGTGTACGTCATAGAGGGCAATTTCATTTTGGACTGACTAAGCCTCATATGCAGAGTGGTTTGGTCCTAAACTTTACCCACATGATTTTGTTGTAGAGAGTATCATTGAGTATTTTCATATCTGCGGTTTCTGGAGACTCTGAAGTTCTATCCTGGAGGTACTCATGGGTATGGACTAAGCATGGGAGTAGACACACAAAGCTGCACAGAAGTCTGACCCTATCATTGGTGTCCTTTGGCATTCTTAGTGTTGCACAGCTGTATATGAATAATTCGCCATTGTTGTTTCCTTACCAGGGCTAGAGTGGCTAGTTAAAGTGTACATTGGACTGTTTGCTTAAATACCTTCTAACTTTGTTTATTTGTTCCTCCAGCAAAATTGGTGATGCTGACATTAAATGACAAATTACTATGAAAAGGTCAGGCATGGCATCAGAAACAAACTGATGCCATTTCTGAGTTTTCGAAGCCTATATGTGAGCAATACAAGATTCAACAACAGACTGGACAGGAAAGTGAGTTCCAAATGTCATTAACAAAAGCATAATAAATTTCTGATTAAAAAAAAGCTAGGACAGTCCAGGAGTGCTACTGTTTGGTTGTACTGTATTCTTAACTGCAGAATTATTTTTTACTATAGATCTCACAATTTGAGATCTATGGGGCACACAATGAAATTGTCAGTACATTTATGAACAAGCAAAAATGTTTCTTCAGAGAATGAATAATTAAATTATGGAACTTTGGAAGCAGAACTGTCCTAGATCCAGAAAATGGATAGACAAATTCACTTCTGATAGCAGATATTAAACACTGCAAAAATTCTAGTTACAGAATCACATGGGGTTGGAAGGGACCTCCGGAGATCATCTAATCCAACCCACCTGCCAAAGCAGGTCCACCTAGAGCAGGTTGCACAGGAAACCCGTCAGGTCAGCAAAGGCAGAGTCCAATTTAGGCATCTTAATCAGACATGGAATAATACTTGTCTGTAGTGAGGACATGGTGGAAGATGATTCAGAACTGATTTACTCATGGTGAACTTGATTCAATGGCCAAGACCACCTGAGAGAAAATTCAATGCTTGGTTTTGATAAGAAAGATAACTGTAAATGGCACAATGAGTGGTAATTGAATTTGTATTGCTGACAAGATTTTAGAGGAACGTGACAAATGGTTTCCAGCACAGGATCTGACAGGTTCTGGCTGACCTCTGTAAAAGCATCCGTAAGAGACATCAGCTACAGAGGCACTATGAAAGAGATCCAGGACTTTCTGCCACTCATTAAGCTGGTGATGGACACATGCCCAAGCAGTATTTTGATTCTGTGTTGGGGTCAGATGGAAGTGCACATCCCATCATTCACAGCCCTGGATTTCCTTTGGAATTAAACCTAGATGCGCAACAGAGAAAACTTCATTTCAGTCTGGACAGGTACCTGATTTGGACAGATGGGGAAGTGATATTCTGGGATACATGGCAGAGTGCCATTGCTCTGCATTTTAGATAGATAGTCTATGAGAGGTGGAAATGGGAAGAAATAAAGCTGTTATCTGGCCAATGAAATCTTGCAACTCAGAAAACCTCTGTCTGAGAAAAAAACCAAATGGAGCCTGTATCTGGCACAACACAAATGATATATTCAAATTTTTTGTCACAATTATTAAGACTTCCTGTCAGGACCATTTTTGATTGTTAAACATAGCAAATTCTGCACCTAGATATCTTCATGGATCTCTTATATGACTGAGATGCGTTTTCTGAGTGAACGGGGGAGTTGAGATGTAGTCATGATTGTCCCACGGGTCTTTAACTATTTCATACTTTATGTGTTGTCCCAGTAGTCCAGGAAATCACCACAAATACAAAAGACAAACTCACACTGTGGGGTACAGTTTGAACTGGGATTTCTTTTGTCTCTATATGGCCCCTCCTTTTCTCTGCTAGCATTTTATTAGCAAAAATAGGCCAAATTTTTCTTTCATGTAGCTCTCTTAAAGTCAGTCAACTCAGAAAGATGGAATTGTGTGACAATGCACTTTTTTGAAATGTGCCATATTACTAGAAAACAGTCTTTAAATGTTGTGGAATGAAAAAGAGGTATCAATACTCCTGGGATTTTCATGTGGTTTGCAAAAAAGCATTCAACAAACATACATTTGTAGAAAATGTTGTGTCTTTCTTGGTAATGTATTTTCTTCTAAAGTATAATATAATGAAACATATGCCAAGAGATAATCAAGCACAAGGGCAATTTAAATGTGACTTCATGATTTAGAAAAACGGCGCACTTCATGTCCAAAACAACAGTTGAGGAAGCAGCACATGAGCTCTAAACTCCTGTTTAAAAACTACTGTGGGGAGTTTTTAATATTTTAATTCTGGCTTAATTTCAATAAAACGTATAATATATATGTAGAAGGATAGTAATTTCTTTTATTGAAATCCATTATTTTATTAAAGGCATTAGCTCAAAACTGTAGTAAAATTTACAGCCCATTTAATGGATATGAAGGTAATAAATTCTTCAGAATACACCAAAGCTTCAAAGAGTTATGCCAGTACTTTCTACAGAGAGGAGATGAGGTAGAATAGGGGGATGCATCACAATTTTTTTTCCTCATCCCTGTATTTCTTATGTTCAAAATGATACTTTTAAAGAAGCTGTATATGAAGCCAGCATATGCAGACTTGTGATTTCAGGCTCCATTCAGTTTACATTAGGTGTTCTGCTTGTAGATTTCTGCCATATTTAATTTTAAAAATATCAAAACCAAAACCAGGAGCCTTTTAAGGATTCTGTTGCTTTGTGCTCCTTGTTGGAATTTTGTGGTTAGAGAACCACATTTTTGTTTGAGATCCAACAGTTCTGTTATGACAAAAAAGTAATGATGGGGGAAAAGCTTGCTCAGTGATGATTCCTAGTGTATATCAAATGGAAGGACTATTGGTTATAGTGAAAAATGGCTTCCCTGATTCCAGGCTTTACATGCTAAGTAAAATGGAGAATTTGTAATCTGGAAGAAGCTAAACTGTACTAACAGTAAGGATTTTAACTGCATCATAGGAGAAGTACAGAATTTCAAATGGTTTAACTCTGCGTAGGTGGTCCATGCTCATAATTTGTCCATTTTAATTTTGACGTAGGTCTCCAAGATGTGTCAGAGGTCCCTGAATAGCAGTAAAGCCAACATCTAAGGCTGCATCCAACTTAGTGAAAGGTGGAGGCAGGCAGTGAAGCAAATGAGCTTGTTAGGTACTGAGCCTTGGCACCTGGTGGTTTTCCTTGCATTGGTGCCAGTCCATCTTTAGGATTAAAAACATAGGCCTTCTGTAAGAGTAATGATTTTTTAACTAACCATATACTGAACCAGAGCTGGCCCAATGCTTCTCAGCAATGTAGAAAAACATGAATTTTGCTGTCTCATGGGAGGGTTCTACCACAGGGAAATGCGGGGACAGACAACCATGAAGCCAGGTATAGGGAAGGATCTTGGAGAGTAGGGCTTACTGCTCCCACTGCCACGGGAAGGATGATCTGACAGCTGCTGTTTGGAGGACCTCTCCACACCACAGAATGAGCTTATGCCAAACCCACACTGGTTCGAAAGCAGGCAGACTGGTTTTCCAGACCTCAGGTGTGGGCAGAGGGAGCAACCAGGCCAAGATATCATCCCAGAGTTTTCAGCCTTAGAAAGCCTTCTGCTTTCCTCGAGCCAACAGCAAGCTTGTATTGACCTGATACAGTCAGTTATCAAGTGGGTGAAATCTGTATTATTTCTTTAATAGCTTCTCAGCTCTCCACTTCCTGATTACAAAGTTTTTCTTGTAGCAAGCTTTCTTTCATATCTGATTCTCTTTGAAAATATCTATGTGTCAAAATTTTACCTGTTTTCAGAAATCACTACATTCCTGCAGGCCAAAAGTGATCAAAGAGCAGATGATTCTCTGACAGGTGACATATATTTTTATAGTTGTTCCTGCAAATACAGGATTTCAGCTGCATGGACAGTGGACTGCATTTTTACCAATACCAAAAATTACCCTGTGAAAAATTGAAACACATGGATGCCCAGTGTGTAGGATACATTAATAATAACACAGTTTGTACAGTTTACATTTGCCTGTGTATTCTGGTTGTATGTGTGCAAAGAGAATCTGTGGCTGATTATGCAGTTGAGATCCAGGAATTTCTGCTTCTTCTAATTTTAAGCTTGAAACACTGTCTGTCTCTGTGGTCTGGATAAGTAATTTTTTAATTTTTATGCACCTTTTTCTAGTTTCACAATATGTCAATCAATCACAAGACTGTGGCTAAGATTTGCCAATGTCAGTAAAGGGTTTTAAAAATAAACCCTAATAGAGTTGCTAAATTTTAGTGTCACACGATGTACCAGTTAGGGTTTGGTTTTGTATTTTGTGCTGGATGGCATCATTCGTGTTTATGCGTGATTATTTCTTTTCTTCTCTCATAATACCATTTTTGCCAGATTATTCACTGAACAGCAACTCTTCTGAGACAGAAAGAGCCCGTCAGCTCAGTTGAAATGGTAGTATTGGAACCACTGTAGAGAATGTCAGGCAATCAAAAACCCTTGAAGGAGAATTTGTCACCAAGCTCTAAGGCCTACAAAGCTTTATATTGAACACTGGAACCTCCAGGCCATAGATGTATGTTGTACAGGGAGAGGAGTACCTACTGTACTCCATCGAACACAAATTTCAAAATAGAGACTGAAAAATTATATTTTTAACAAATTGAGATTTCTAAGTGAATAAAGGGAGCTCAGCTGAGTCTTAAAAGATGTCTAGGATCCTTAACTGTAATAAGTACTAACTGAAAAATACGCTCTTGATTATATTTCTGGGGATTTTTGTGTCTGGTCTAGAATGTTAACACTGAAAAATAACTGGTTTATTTTTAGACCTTTAGCGTGAGAAAGCTAGATGACTTAACTTGACTGTAATATTTTGACTCAACACAAGCTTGAGAAGTCTTGATTTTTCCTTCCATCTCCTACGTTGCCTCTAGTTATGAAAGCACAAAAGGAAGTAGCATCAGGTGATGTACGCATGTTAAATCCTAGCAGTTCGTGTTGGCAGTTGTCAGACAGTATGTAGCAAGCACCAAATCACTTGCCAAATTTCAAGCTTTCAAGCAGGTAAATTGAATCCATTTTATTTGGCAGAGAAGCGTGCCATGCAAACCCATTTTAAATGACACATTTTCATATCTAAGACACTTGTCTTCCAACACTTTAGAGGTAAGCCTGCTTGGCTATACTGTCTATTAGCCTATTAACCTTGTAAACACAAAGTTAGAGTGTGCATGGTCTCTGAAAAGCATTTACCAAGTTTATAAACACTAGGGCTCAGATGAGAACTCCAGGACAAAAGCAGTCACCCTGTATTCAGGGAGAGATGGATATCATTTGGAAGTCATTTGCTCACTGAAGACATAGAAGGGAGAAAACATCTGTTGACTGTTGGGAGGTTTGCCAAGTAAAACAGGAGTTGCGGTTGATAGTCAGGACATGCTAACAAATCCAAGAAAAGTAATAATTGTGTATAGAAGCATTGAAGACACATAGTACACATAGTTTTCAAAGGATGACTTTCAAACTAACACAGCTGGATTTTTTCTGTGATCCAAATTATACCTGAAGGCTTCTTATCTACCTTTGCTTTGTATGAAGAAAGAAAATGGAGGCTAAACCAGTTTTTCTTTAGTATTTTATGTAAGCACAGAAGAAACCTCACTTTGTCATCTGTTCCTCAGCCTTCCAGATAATTTGGAAGACATATTTGTACAGGAACTAGGAGAGAAAAACCTGTAAGACAGAAAAAAAATATACCCTTGTAATTTAGATATTAATATATGGCTTTATGTCAATCTGTGATCAAGACTGAAGTCTCTCCTAACCTCTCAGTTTTATTTTCCTGAACTTTAAGAGTAAACATCCTGGAATATATTAATTTAGAGTTTTATCTGGGATGCTCCTGTGCCTTTCCTGATCCCCTCATGCAGGTCTTGATGGCTATATTCTGTGGATGCACAATTATTAACTCATTTGAAATTGCTGTGATAGACTCCGGTTTATGCCCTGCTTTTATTTGCCCTGTTCATTTTCAGAAGATGAATTAACTTGTGGAGCAAGATGCCTTTGACAAGGAAAAGCATATGGTAAGATTTTTTGTAGCCAGTGACGTTGTTATGAAGCAGTTGTGCTTAGAGATTTGATTTTTAAATTTTTTATTTGACAGATAATAAAGTATCCTAAAATATCAGAAGCTTTTTGGCTCGATTATCATAACAACATAGGTGACTGAGTAACCATCCATAGGTGGGACTTTGTGATAGCTTTTCAGATTTCATTTCCATATTTCTAGGCTTCCCTGAAATCCCAGAAGGGAATCACTCTGAAATGGGCCAATGGACCTTCCGTGTCAGTCAATGAATTGTTCTGGATATATATCCTGGTGTAAATGAGCTGTGACATGGCAGAATCAGCTCTTTCAGAATTAAGCAAAGCTGCCAGAACATAGAATGATACTGTAGCTCCAAAACATATATGGCAGACCATTGCCCCCTCCCTGTCTCATGAACAGGCTTCCCTGTGGCCATGATGAAGTCGGCCTTTGCACTGTGATTATGGGCTGTTGGCCTTGAATCTATAATATTTTGTCTGCACCATTCTTAATTTTGAGCAAGATTCTTAATTATTGCCAGCTGTAAGGTTGGACTTTTGCTATTTGCGGATTCAGTTTAGTTAAAAAAAGTTATCAGATGTTAAAAGCCTTTCCTGGGGTAAATTCTTCACCAGCAGTCATAACAGAAAGGAATATTTCCAGGAACTAATGACATCACAATCTCACAGGCAATTAATTTTCCTTATGCATTAGGAAAAGGCAGAATCAATGGGAACTGAGAGAAAGGAGGTTTTTCTGAGATAAGGTGAAATGAAGGTGAATAAGGTGAATGCTTAGTTAAATCGAGTTAATTTCAAATAAAGCCAGTGCTTAATGTCCAAAGGAAAAAGGAATGTTGGTGAGGTACTGTGAAGCAATTTAGAACTTGTTTCTCAAATTCTTTTTTTTTTTTTTTCTTTCTTTCTTTCTTCATAGAATATCACACAGACTATTCTAAGGATATTTGTCTCTTAAAAAATCGCCAGGTCACAATATATTGAGGTGGGGAAAAATAATCAGTATGAAATATAAGTATTAAAATGAATAAAACAAACTGGATGGAACCCCCAGTGTTGGGGAATGTAACATGAGAACCTCAGAGCTAGGAAATGGGCAGCTGGCATATCTCTCGAAGTGTATCTGCCTGGCTATCTCATAAGTAGAAAACTCCTTCTTGCTTTATTTCAACACTCCACCTGTGGTCCCAGATGGTATCAGGAAATGCAGAAGCACAAGAAAAATGAAAGCACCAGAGTCTGTTAAACAAACCCTTGTGTCTGTTTCAGGATTTATGGTAGATTGCGTCTCCAAAAGGCAGACTTGAGTCTCTCATAACTTTCCATGAAATCTTAAAAATAAGATAGTGAACAAAAGGAAATTAAATATAATTTCATCTGAGCTTTAATACTGTTAAGATTTATTACAAATCAGCAAGAGTTGAAAACTGGCTTTAGGTCCTTGATGGTATTTCTTAATTCCTGTATCTTCTGGAGATCTCTAGTATTAGTAATGTTAAAGTCTGTGTAAGAAATAAACTTCCTAACTAACTGTAAAGAATTTTCATGAGTTAAGTCTTCCTACTTTCACTTCAGAGGTCTTCCTAAGGTCTTCACTTCTTTATAGAAAAGATATAAATATGCTTTTAATGCACCCACTGCTATTTAATCTCTTGCGAAGACTGTGGCCAAATGGAAAATTTAGGGAAAACACATATTTTACAAAATCCCAGAGACTGTAAATAGTTTAATTTCAGGATTACTCTTCTGTCCTGGTAAGGGGGTATGTAGAGCTTCTGCATATTAGGGTTCATGGAAGACCTAATTATGTCCCCGGCTTTACTCAAAGAGATTGCTAAAAACAGGTGCTATGAAAGAATACTGCCCTCAGAAATACACGGACAGGCTGGGAACTGCCTCAAAGAAGCTTTACGTGTGAGATCAAAGGGACAAGGTGGGGACTGAGGCCAGCAAGCATTACAGGGATGAAGGTGGATCTAATTTTCCCGGTTTCTGCAGAAGAGAAGTGATCATCCTGAAGCCAAGGAGCCAAGAACAAATGAATCCCAGGTTGGACAGAGACCTAAGATTGATTCTATGATCCTCTGGATTTCAAGGAATGACTGTGAACTCTTTGTTACCCCTGAGAAAGGTGAGAACTTCAATCACCCCGAGTCCTTTAAGTGGCCTCTCATTTCCACTTGGTACCAATTAGAAGGAATTTTTTGAGAAAAAACCCTATCACTTAATTTTTATATGTCTTTTCAAACGTATACAATTTTATACAACTACTAAATTTTACTGTTGTTATTTTCATTTCTTCAGAATGAAACTCTTACTAAATGGTTTGCTTGCAAAACTTATCATTAAACAAGGCAGCATAAATAGCTATGGATAAGAAACCTTTGTGGTGTTTTGGGTTTTCAGATCCTCTAGAACATTTTCTGCATTTCATAATCCTTTAAACTGGTGAAATGTGCCAAGTCTTTCCCCCCTTAATTGAATTTTCTTGCTCAGCCAGTATAGTTGTAACTGGGTGGAATCGTGTTATTTAAATAATGACTCCTGTCTGAAAGTAATTTCTGCCCTGTTTGTGGAAGAACTGTGCACACAAAAACAAAACCTGTGGCAGCTTAGGATTTCTATTTGAAATCCTGAATGGAATAAAGTGAGTGGAAATAAAGCCTCAAAATATTGTGTGTTGTAACTCCTTGTTCTGTTCTAAACATAGAACTCTGAATTATTAAGGGGTCCAAGTTCTGGCACAAATATTTTTCTCCTTCATTTTAATAATTGCCTGTGTTAGCCAGACATGGTGACAACGAACTTTGATCCTTACAGTGGTATTTATAAATTTCCAAGTTGCATCTGGGTTTATACCAGTCAAATAATTTCAGGGCTGGTTAAAATAAGTTACTGCTTGCTAGATCTACATAGATCTATTATAAGAATATGAAAAATTGAGTGCATTTTGTGTTGTCTTTTGTGAAGGAGATTTGGAGTGTTAGAAACCTGGAAGATTAACCCTGTGGTTGCCTTCATATCAACAGTACATTAGAAAAGCACCAATATTTATTTGATAATGAGAACAGAATATGCCAAATAGCATGCAATCCCTGATTACAATATGTTGTATTTAAATATTTATAATAAACTATTTCTTCATAATAGATTTTATATTATATACGTGTAAAAATTATGTATAGCTAGATACATGCATATATCAGAATGCCAGAAGAAGTAAAGTTTATATAGACTTCTGTAATTTTCCGTGGAACATTTTTTTCTTTCTTTCTGCTCAGGTTTAGAACTATCTCTGAAGTATTATCAAAGTAATAAAGGAAATGGCTAAAATTCCACTAAAGCAAGGTAAATATTTTTTTTAAACATTGGATTAGAGTAAATCTAATCCAGCCTGCACAGTTAGGGATTCAGCATTCTCCACAGCACTACCTCAATTCCCAGAAAGAATGATTGTAAGCAGAAATATAATATTCTGCCAGGAAATCACTAGTTCCGAGTTATTAGATTCCAGCCTTGGTTGAGACTGAGGCAAGGAGACAGCACAGGAAGCATTCAGAGTTCTTCGTAAGTGTGGCTCGACATTTTTTAAATAGTCTGCTTCCAAAGGTAGTGGAGATGATGGACTGCAGCAACTGAACTGCAGGTGCAGAGAGACCCTCCTGTAAACCTTGATTATTTCTTCTTTTCCTGTTGAAAGGATAAGCTCAGTGTGAGCACAAGTATTTAATTTTGTTCTCTAGTGTTCGGACTTGATGCATTTGTACCTTTTGCAGTCTGAAATAATCATATCTATTTTTGCGTGAATCCCCGTGTATGGGATGCGAAATATATGTTCTCTTTGTTTGGAGCCCACAAAATTTCAATCTTCACTAAACAATTTCAGCCTCAATCAGAATCTGGGACCAAAAAACCTCTAAGGTTACTGAAGTTGCTATTTGATGCCATACTGTCCTGTGCTAAGGAGCTTTACAATACCTGTTAAGAGGATCCTACTGCCACATGCGTGAAGCAGATAACTGAAACCTCAGAAAAAGTAGTCTGCAGTGTGTTGGTTATGAAAATTGGTTTGTTTTTTTATCAAGAGAATAATGTTTTTTTTTTTTTTTAATTAAGGAATGTCTTTTGGAAAAAGCATCTGTTTTGTGAAGGCCAAGAAAAACATTCTGTAATGTTGCTCTTTCGTCACATGGGGCCTGTAGTTCAGGTATTTCGTGGTGTTCTTACCTTCTCTCGGTTGTGTTTCCCAGCCAGACAGCATCTACCCTTTTTATTTTTCAGCATAAATCTTTATTGATTATTCTTGAGACAGTTCTACTAGTTACATATAACTATTCTATTTAACAGATAAAATTCTGTACTGGTGAGCCTTAAGTAGAATATTAAATACCACATAAAGACTGTTTACATGGATTATGATAAATTTATCTCAATCCGGTTAGAAGTGGACAGCTATTGTCTAGAATAAAGCCCCATAACATGTTTCCCGCCATAGGTAACATTTGTATTGCTGGTTTTAGCAGGGGTAAATATATAGGAAAGAAAAACAAATATGTTTTTTCCCCATCCATAACAATCAAGTTATTGATGCAACCATGCCCTGGTGTTTAGGTAAGTTCAGGTAATGCTTTCAGGGAGAGAGCAGGGTCTTCTTGATGTTCACTCTTTGCTCCTGAATAACTATCCCTGAAACTGCTCTAATGATCATTATTCATTAATTATCATTAGAAGGATCTTAAACAGTATTTACTTTGGCAAGTGTTCTTCATTTCAGGCTTGTCAAGAGATTTGCTAAGTTTGATGGAAACCTCCAGGCAACTTTGTGCCACTGTTTATCAGATCTGATTAGTGTCTTAAAATGGCTCATTGAGAGGTTCCGTTTGAATTTGCAATTCAGTCCTTCTGGTAGACTGAAATGTAAGTCTTGGAGTGTAAATAACAAGTGTGTGAATTCATACAGTAAATTCATGAAAAGGATATTTTAAAAAACCCAAGTAAACCAGAATTACACATTTCCATAATTTTCTTTTTTCTTCAACATTCAGTTCATGGGGTCCAATCACACATCAGGTCACTGTAACCATCAATGGGGAAAATGATAAAATAGTCACACAGATATAGTAGCAGTAGAGTATTTTTCTGACTGACGTCCACTCTACATTTTTTCATGGGAGTCTTTATCAGAAATTGTAGCTCTAGCAAAGGTAAAATATTTTGCAGAAATGTTAATTTCTGTGAATGTTAATTTTTAAAAAATGGGAAAAAAACATAGCTATAATTGTTATGTTTATCTACTGAGCTTTTAGTAAGAACAGCTGGATAAACACTTTTTCTAAAGTTAATAATTAGAGGTATGAGATGCATCTCCAACGTAATCTTCATGAAATAATCATGATTTTTTCCTCAGTAATAAAGTTCATGCTAAAATACTTGGGCTTGCCAGTCAAAGCAACAGAAAATAAAATAAGGAGCCTACAGAAAAACACAAGACTATTTAGTTTTTCTTGGATCTTGTGGAAGGATATTACTTTTAAAATTGCAGCTATGCTACCTCATCTGTCAGGTTAATTTCACCAATGTTTTCCATTTCCTTCTGTTGAAAACCATTAAAATTATGATATTTAATATGAAGCCTCATCTCAGAACGCTGTTTATTTAAGACAATTGATGCGAGTGAAAGAATTTGGGCATCTTTCTCAGAGGTTCCAGTGTTTTCACTGTCCAGATATAGCCTTCCTAAAGTGACCCGTTAGTTTATTTTGTTTAATGTCATAAATCCTTCTAAAAAATTGCTTTAAGACTTGTTCTTAAGACTGGATTAAATGCTGTGGGCTGATACTATCTGTTTATTCTCATCCCACACTCATTTAGTGTAGGATGCTGCGTGCCTGCTATCTCTGCCTTGCTGAAGTGACGAATGAGAATTTATTTCCCATAATCATTCTGCTTGTCTGGTCTATTTATCAAGATTAGAATCATAGGATGGTTTGGGTTAGAAGGGACCTTAAAGATCATCTACTTCCAACACCCCTGCCGTGGGCAGGGACATCTTCCATTAGACCAGGTTGCTCAAAGCCCAACACAATAAGGCAACAATTAAGACAAGAAAACAAAACAACTACCTGAATTTGAATGCTGTCAGTTGCTCCGGGTGTTTTGCAGAACCAATGACAGGGTGAAAAACGATGCCTCTGAAAGTCACTAAAGTGGAAGAGTTGTGATTATTACTAGCCTGGATTGGGTTTGAGCTGATAAACTTGAAATGTTATACTTTGCGTTCCATTAGGCAGATTTACTGGTATGGAAGAAGCAGAAGGTCTAGACCACATGATTGCTTGAATGTTTTTACTCCTCGAATTTCATTTTTTGTGGCTGATGCACTTACCTGCAAGCTAAGAGACCAGAGACCAAAACTTGTCTTTGTCTCTGAGTTGGTGTGACGCCAGCCTCACCACTTCACGTCCCTTTGGAGTCCCCGCTCCTTGGGTGGGTGTAATGTGTCCCCGGCCAGTTTTCTCTCTGTACGTGCAAAGCCGCTGCGGCTGCCTCGTCTGAGATACAGCTCTGACGGTACCGATTAGGCAGTAGGATGAAGGCGGCGCACGCCGGTGCGTTTATTAATGCTGCAGTGGCATTCTCACCTCTCGCCGCTGCTTTACCCTTAATTTGATGAGAACATTGAGTACTCTTCTCTCTTAACCCACGGGTTTCTTCTGGCAGTCTTTGTTCACAAACTACCGCCAGAGGGCGCCCGCGCCGCGCCGCTGCGGAGGCCGGGCCCGGGTGCTGCGGGGGCCTCCACCTCTGAGAGCTTTGGGGCCTGAACCTGTCTTCAGATACGCTGCCAGTGAAAATTCACCAAAGGTAGTTCGCCGTGTTGATAAAATAGAGAGGAATTGTCTAAGGCGAATTTTGAACACCTTTACTTTCCCTTCGCCGCCCAAGTAGCAAATGGGAAACACCTGAAGGAAATCAGCTTGTGGTGAGCTGCCTGCTGCAGCCTCTCGTCCTCTGGTGTCGGAGGCTTTTCCCAGGTGCCCAGCCCTCACCACCCACCTCCCTCTGCTACTGCCATTTCTTGTACATCTCCTCTTCAAAACCGGCACCTGGATCTGCTGCCCCTGGGACAGCTCGACTGGTGAAACCTTTTCAGGTCTTAACTCCCGATACAATGATTTTAAAGTATTTCAAGTGTACATTTCAAAAGGTCTGACAAAAAAAAATGCTCTGTCTCTGCACAGGAAGGTCCAGGCACAATAATGGTTCTGTGGGGATGCATGGTTTTATTTTATGTGTATATCTACACCATTAAAAATGGTATTTATTTAAGCCTATACATGGACAACATTTCTGTTGGTGTTGAGAGTTTTTCCTATGTATTTTCTAGTGCTGCAGGGGTTTTAGTATTATTTTATTTTGAAGTGTTGCTATTTTTTAATGTAGAGCAAGTCACAGTATGACGTTTCCAATATCTTGGATCTGAAGTGAAAGAATCTCAAGGGGAATTGCAAATACTCTGTCAAATTCAAGGACTTGACTTTCCGGAACTATACTTTCATTTTTGAATTAATTGAATGAATTTTCTTTAGCAATATGATGTTTGATACACAGTTATGGGAGGCTTTGGAGCAAAACCCCTTGATTTTTAAGCTTAAAAAATATTTGTTTGCTTCTGGGAAGGGCTAGGTCTGACTGGGAATACTATCTTCCATTTTGGAAATAGAGATATGAGAGGTTTGTTATTGAGACATTAGAGGGAGAGGGAGATCTTGTGGTCTGAAACAAGTTTCAGGGCTCTAATTCCACATCCTCCGCAATATTTACAAGGCAATTTGGTTAGATGTAATCTGGCTTTACTCAGTGCAGTTCCTCCTGATCTATACACTGCAGTAGAAATCAGAAACAGATACTCCACATCTGTTTCTGGTTTTCCACATGGGAAAAATACCTTGGAACTGAAACCTAACATCTAAACTTCAGTCAATACGTTTTAATATTTTAACTGAGGCTGTATCTCCAGTAGACTGACTTGCCTGCTGTGGCTGTGATACAGCTTAATTAATTATCATCCTTTGCAGTTGCTTTTTAAAATGCACGGCACCAGGAGTACAGAGCTATCAGTCACTTCACTGCACCTCCAGTTAGCAGCCATTTTCTGACTTACCTCAGTGATCAGTTTTAAAAGCCGTGTGTTTTCTCTAGTTCTGGCTCAGATGCAGTAAAGCAGCAGCATTGGCATCAAGACATACCATAGTAAGGTTTGTGGCCTTTCCCAATGCTTAGGTTATATCATGGTTATAGTTCTAGATGTTAATATATAGAGTAAATGATAGGCCCTGAAGTAAAGTCCTATAAACATTGTGCATTGAGGGGATGATGACATCATAATTACCCAGAAGAGAAAGGCTCCAGAGCTTGCTGTTGACACCAGAACCTTCTGTAATTACAGATTTGGCCAGATTTTTCCTGTTTCACTTTTTTCTCTTTATAATTCAGAGAACTAGTTAGCATTTTTAGTAGAAAACAGTTTGGTAGTAGAGGAGTATAATCTGACAGCTAAAAATGTAACGATCAACACTGGTATTTTACACAGCCTAAATCATTATCAGCATCAACAGTATTTGACTGAATATGACAGTTCTGTCAACAGGGGATTAATGCTCAGCAGTTTTTTTGTCAAACCTACCTCTTCTTACACAGAAGTCAGGGGTGGGCAGAGAAGGTAATTCAGGGTGTTTTAGTTGTCTCAGAAGTTGAATGGTTCTCTTTGCAAAGAGCTGGTGACTGTATTTGGAAGGCATTTCAGGGTGTAGTATGCTCCCTGCCTTATGCACAGTAAGACCTGTGTACATTTGCTGCATAAAATGGAAAACAGAGATGGAACATAGCCAGATTGGTGGATGTGCTGAGCCACAGTCATTTTGGGACTATAGGACTCTTGGGGCAGTTTTGTTGTTAGATGCTGGCTCCCTGCACCTGGCCTTTAGGAAACATGTCTAAACTTCTGTACTTGTGAGGACTTCTAGCTGTTTTGTGTCTTGTTACAGATTAGTCTGTGCTTCCAAATTAAGTTATTCATATTAGAGAGAACTTTGTAGAAAAATTACGATTTTTTATTATTATTTTTGTCCTTTTCGTCGTCTGTTAAACTACAAGATATATATCAAATGCCTTGCAGTGGTATTATTGATTCACTACATGTTTTTAAAAACTTCCAGTGGCAAAATCTGGGAGCAAGTGTTGAACTGCATCTTCTCAGGAGACTTGCACTTAGTACCTTTAAATGCCAAGAATAATGAAGGGTTAGGTTTTGTAATCCATTGATTCTTGAACTGGAGTTGGTTGGAACGTCTTTAAAAATAAGTATAAACTTTTGGAAATACTACTGATTCCAGAGTTTTATTCCTCATTTAAATCTAATGCAGATTACTATAATTAGTAATCTTAACTAACAGAGACATTAACTTTTTAAGCAGACATACTCTTAGAGTTGTTTTACTAATGTTTGCTTTCCTTCTCCATTACATCCACATTAGATGGCACAAAGGAACCTTTTTAATCATAAATACATCTAAAAAAAGTCAAAAATCCCAAAATTTTAGCAAGCAGATTTTTTTATTAGCACTGCCTTATCTGCTTACACACAGGCACACAAAACCTGGCAATCTGACTATAATTATCACCATACATCCCTTATCGTCTATATTGTGACTCATGTGAAAAGGGGATTGAAAAAAAACCATCCCACAAAACAAAGCTGTGAGTGACGCTGTCAAAACAAATTGAAGAGTTCCCAGTGTGAAATGGGAGGTGAGAGCACTTTGCTTGCACCTTGTCTGCCATCTGATCATCGTTACAGCAGACACTCATGAAATGCAGGGTGCATCCAAAACACAGTTTTACAGGGTTTAAAAGTTTCATTTTCTAGCTATTAACATTAAAATCTACCTTTCAGGTCCCTGTTGCTGAAGATAAAACAACATAAGAAGATAAAGATTTGCCTTCAAAGAGAGTTTATACCAACTGGTAAAGGTAGGTGTCCTAATACCATAAGGAGAGAAGCTGAACTGGTTGAGATAAGCACCAAGTTCTAATGATTCATGTCAAACAAACAGGTGTAGACCAAATTACTTTTTATGGATGCATTCTGCCCATCCCTCTGAAGATGGATATTGCTGTAATATTGGTGCTTCTGGTAGGAATGAGGGGTTGAGTGCATAGTGACAGGGTGGAGCATGCTGGTGGCTTCCTTCTGTAAGGCCCTACCTGTGGCACTGCACGCAGGCATGGCTGAGACACTGCTGGGGCTGTACCAGTGTTGGTCTGCATGCAGTTCTTCCGAGCTCTTGTGGGTGGCAAGAAATGCAGGACTAAAAATTGAAAGTTGTGTAACGATACTGCACTAAGTATGAGAAACTGGCTACAATTTAGTGAAGGTCAGAAAGGTTGTTAATTGTGTTTGGTTAATAACCCTTTTCTTTGAGGATGCCTACCATCCTTCTGTATGACAATTTAACAGGGCTAAAAAAACAATGAAAGAGGCATAGTGCTTGCTAATTTTCAACATTAGCTTAAATCTTACAAGAAACAGTTTAGTGTTCTTACAAGCTGTTTCATGAAATTAGAGTCTCGTGCTTTAAATTATAATACCCATGGCTTTAATGTATGTATGCCACTTGACAGCTAGGCTAGGCTATCTCTGTATATGGCTGTGTATGAAAAGAGCCATGCAATATGCTGAGCTAAATTCTCCTGAGTGGAGGGGTCACCTGGTGATTTGCCCCTAACTTGCCATTTGCCTGTATCTTACTTTTTGCTGTGTGCTGTAAAGATTGATTCAAACAGTGATCACCTATTTGATTCCGTTATCCCAGCCATTGAGATATAGACCCTGAACGTGGTATCTTTTTTCCTCCTGTTTTTGGAAAAAAATATTTGCCGACTTAGTTTTTGTTATAAGAAAACACATATTCCACGTGTCTAATTCAAACGGTTAAAATCTGTATTCACAGCTATTCCTCTGAGGTTTTTAAAAAACCTTTCTTAACATCATCTTTTGTCATTTTTGCATTTGCTGACCTGATGCTCTAGAATTATATAGCTTGCCATGGTTTTTACTACTTAAGTAATCTCTAAATTATCACAGTACATGCCTTTCTAAAGTACAGAGTGCTGCAATTACATTCATCCATGATTTATGACAAACTTTCAGTGAACAAATAGTAACACTGAATCACTTTGTGATGAATGTGTAACTGCACATTTCTCTGTTCTTCTGCAAAATACCATCCCATGGTTAGTGGTTATTTGTCCTACATTCATTCAGTTAATCCCTTTACTGTAATTTGAGGCAGAAATCCCAACCTAAAAACAAAACTGGTGTTGCAAAAGGTTATTTTAATATGAGGTTTCATTCCCACAGTTGATTGCATGTGAAAAAAAGTAGTATTATAAGCATACAGTGCATGATGTTTCCTTTTGGTTCCTAAATACCTACTGTTGATTTACCCCAGTCCTAGTTTTATGGGTTTGGTATGATAAAGGTGGTACTGAATTTGTGCAAAATGAATTGAGTAGTAAGGCACAAACTCTTGTGGCAATAGCCTTATTTCTTTGTAGGGTCACTGAAATAGAAGGGCTGCTTGTGACCAAGAGACATGAGGGTTTCAAGGAAATCTTCAAGCTGCAAATGAATCACTGATAGAAACTCCTCTTAGTCCCATTGTGTGAATAGGAAGATCAGAGTTGCTACTGAATGGCCCACTCAAAAGTCTGAATCGAGTGCCGCAGAGCTCCTTCCTGTGTCTGATATGTTGCAGTCTTATTATCAGGCTGCGGGTTTGGTGAAATGTGGAACTTTCTTCTCTTAGTAGTGACAGCTGAAGTGAAGGTGTTCCCACCTTGTAAGGAAGACGTACTGGAAGGCAGCATAATCCTCCTAAACCAGTGAGGGCTGTATCTTCCCCTGTATTACCTCTACTTATTTATACAGCATTAAGTCTTACAGGTTGGTTTTTTTAAGAAAGCATTAAAATGAAGCAGAAAGATTTCATTTCGTTAAGCATGACAGACATGTTTTAACATACAAAATGAGTACAAGACAATCCAATTAATGATCTCCGCAAGTATTACAGAATGAAAGTTATTTCATTTACCATTACAAGTATCCCTGGCAATTACCATGACTAGACTTTTTTTCAAAATTCTTAGGTGATTTTGCAGAAGTTAAGCACAAGCTCAAACTTCTACAATTCATCTTTAAAATGCATACCTACAGACCAGTCTTTGTAAAAATATTAATACTTTACACATCCTTTTTTGTATTCTCCGCTCTGGGAAAACGAGAGCAGACTTTTATGATAACCAGGCAGATGAAATTTGTGAAGTAATTCACAAGTTTGCCTGGAACTGAAGTGAACAGCTCTCTTAATCCAGTAGTAGTTTTGATACTTAAGATGCTAGGGGCTTCCAAGGTTGATATTCACCAGACCACAGAGTGTCCTCTCTGTTGAGGAGGTTTGCACAGAACCTTCACGTTTTTCTGGTTGGAAGAAAGACATCTAGTCCAATCTGGAGGTGCCAGCATTAAAATCACTATATTTACTTTGTTTAAAATAATAATTAAACAGGGACAAAGCTGTTTCACTACTGGCTAGTAAGTACTTTCCTCCCCCCTCCAACTAAATGGGTATGTAAATACTTTTTTCAAGGGAGAACAGTTTCAATGGAAGAACAAATACATCCAATGGAATAAAAAAGTCTTAGAGTCCATTTTTTTAAAGTCAGACTCCTGGGGACTAGGAAAATGGCAGATGTGTGTGTTCTTAATTCTGAGTGAGTGCTTCAATTGCACAATAGGTAAAAGAGAATTTTTGCCTATTTCTTATTTCATACCTTTGTTGCCTTGCTTTTTTTACTAGTATTTGGAAATACAACATTTTGAAAGGATTGACTCAGTTTATTTTTCCTAGTCCCCAATATTTTTTTTCACCTTAATTTTTTTTTTTCAACTTCCATTTCAGATCAAACCAAGTTTGGAGCTAAATTGACAATTTAGTTATTTACAACTTCACAGTTACTCCAACTTTTGCTTTTTCTCAGAGGCTTATGCTTCAAACTACATTGCTATGTTTCAAGCCTATGTTTCTAACAAGCTTGGTAGGGTTTTGGTGAGTGAGCTTACAGCTGTACCCCTTGCCTTGAGATTCTTTAATCTTGACATTTACTTTTGTGAAATTTCAATTTGATTATTAATTAGCCTTCATGTTTAATAATACAGTGATCTATTTATGCTCTGGATGTATCATAACTCATTCTCTCCAGGTGTAAGTATATATCAATTCCATCTCACAGAGCATTTATAAGCTTATTAGTAAGGCCAGCTCTTAACAGCAGAAACCTCCCTGCAATGTACAGGGGCTTGCCTTGTTTCCTGCCCAAGGGGCAGCCTTGTACTTCTGTGAGGGCCCCTTTGCCCTTTTTGAATTAGGCTATGGCTTTGCACATTAGACAGTAATCTCAGTTAGGAATTCTGGCAAGTGTTTTCTGAAAATCCAACTGCACAGTATCCACAGCATTCCCGGTGTTTGTATTGGCAGCCACAGGCTTAAACAATTCCAGCGAGTAAGCGAGGCATGCCCTTCCCTTCCTGAGACCATGTTGGCTATCCTTGATTCAAGATGTGGTTTACTGACCGTTCTTCCATTTGCTCTTTAACAACCATTTCCAAGGCTTTCCCCAAAACCGACACAAAGCTGCAGAAATAAATCTATAATTTCCTGATCAATAGGTCCTAAAAATGGCATTATTTTGGTGACTTGCCACACTTTCAGTTCTTTTCAGTCTCTGTTCATTTAGTTTCTTTTCTTTCAGTCTCTGTTCTTTAAGTTTCTTTTCTTTGAGTTGAAAAAGCCATCATTTCCTGTCAGGCTTTCTCTAGGGTTAACTTTTGTAAGGATTTGCTGCCTATAGCTGATAAATTGTACGAGCTTCAATGCAATAATCTGGGTTTATGAAATAGCAAAGGGAAGACAAAGAAAATAAATAAGTATCTTTTTATTGGATGCTGAAGAAATTATGCCTAGTAGGACTTGATAAATTTCTAGGTCTTATAATGAAAATTGATACTTCTGCAGAAATTTTTATGTCCAGATCATACAATCTGCTAGTTTCTTCCTCTGTTGAAATCTGTGGGCTTTTTGCTTTCATCATTTTATCACTCTTACAGCCAAAAAAAAGGTTTTAATAGAAGGCAATTCAGAATGGAGGCGGAGTGTCTTTGATTCATCCCTCTTTCGTATCTGTTCATTATGAAAAATCAGAAACCTTGTAAAGTTCCTTTGCCTAAATGGAAAACTAATTGAAATGTGTATTTTTTGAGAAATAAATGTGGTGGAAAAGGAGATAGGGATTTGCTCAGCAATTAATGGAGAAGGCTGTTGGACGTGTCATTTTCTTCTCTGATAGTATCTCAAATAATTCCCTTTTTTGTCTTTTACAGACTTCTCTTTCACTAGGGGAGGTCCAAACAAAGAAGAAAGTTTGAGTTGCTCTTTTATAGAATCATAGAATGGTTTAGGTTGGAAGACACCTTAAATATCATTTAGTTCCTACCTCCCTGCCATGGTCGTAGACATCTTCCACTAGAGCAGGTTGCTGAAAGCCTCATCCAACCTGGCCTTGAACACTTCCAGGGAAGGGCCATCCACAGCTTCCCTGGGTGACCTATTCCAGTGTCTCACCACTCTCACAGGAAAGAATTTCTTCTTAATATCTAATCTTAATCTCCCCTTTCAGTTTAAACTGTTACCCCTCCTCCTATCACTCCACTCCCTGATAAAGAGTCGCTCCACATCTTTCTTGTAGGCTTTCTGGAAGGAGACGCTATAAAGTCTCCCTGGAGCCTTCCCTTCTCCAGGGTGAACAATCTCAATTCTCTCAGCCTGTCTTCATAGTAGAGGTGTTCAGCCCTCTGGCTGCCTCCGTGACCCTCCTCTGGGCTCACTCAAACAGGTCCATGTACTTCTGATGTTGGGGGCTCCATAATCTTACTGTGACTGTCCATAGTATGGCATGAAGTTATTGATTCCTGTAAAATCTATTTCATATTACAGAGGATAAAATGGCAAAACAAAGAACATGCAGATAAAATATGTCTAAATGGTATGATTGTATTCTAGTACTAGACTCTGCCTGCTGCTCAAAGAGATAACGCTTTAATTTACCCTGTACTTGGAATTGTATTTATAATAGTAGAAGTACAATATTTTAACATCAAAATTAAATACTACGACATAAATTGATTAGAAAATTCCTGAAAAGGGGAAAAAGTAGCCACTTTTGGTTTAGGGTAGAGGCAACCAACACGGCCTCAAAATTAGTTTTCTCCTGCCTCAGGTTCACTGTCAGCTGTTCTTCAAATTCTCTGTTAAGTTCTAGCCATTCTCCCTACAGCAGGGGGGAACATACAGTGTCTTCTCTCCTGACAAACTTGGTTTGGCAGGACATTGTTCTTGCAAGTCATTCGTAAATTTTTATCATCACTAAGAATAAATAAACTAAGGCGTCGTTTGAAGGTGACTATATCTAGGTCATTACTGACACCTCACAACAACCTGGGAAGCTAATCATTGCTAAGGTCCAGGCTTGGACTGAAGTCCAAGCTAGGTCTCAGGATAGGCAATGATGTCAAACTGCTAACAGGATCTGTGTCATGGGTTTGGTCTGTTCCACCTACAATTTCCAGACGTGGTTTGGTTTATTAGGTGACTTAGGCCAGTTCCTGTTTATCTGGTTCAGTGTTTTAGTCAGTTGAAGCTTTTCTGGTTGTCTATTAACCTGAGAGCGTTTTCTCTCATTTGCGGTAGCATTAAAGCAGACCAATTTCAAACCTGCTGTTCCATTTCAGGATGTTTCAAGTTAGAGCAAAACCCATGGGTGCATGCGAGAAGGTCTTGTGACTGCTCAAAATCTTTAGTATTTTGGCCTCAGAAGGATGTATTCTGTAGGAAAAAAGATCATAGCTTTAATTTATAGAAAGTGACATAAATAAACTATCGAAAAAGTTTTTCTTACATAGGAAAGTATCTCCAGAGCTGGTGGTGAGCTAGTGCACTCTGAGCAAATTTCTCGATTAGGAAACAAGGACATGATAACTTGAGTAGACTGATAAATAGTAAGATCATTTGGCTGAACTTTGCCTGTTTGACAAGGAATGTGCATTTATTCATAATAATGGATGGACAAACTACTTTCTCCAAGTCTTGCAGTTCCAGGGCTGTCCCGCTATTGGTAAGTTACCTTTGAACAAAATTGATAAGAGACATTTGGGAACATTCTCATCGTTGTGCTGTCTATTCTTTGTTGCTTGAATAATATTTTGTAATAGAAAAAGAATTGTTAGTGCTTGATATGCAATATTTATTAAAGTTAAAAGGACTTCACTGCAGTAACAAAAAAAAAAGAAGAAAAACAGATGGGAAAAATATTTTAAAATTTAGCAAAGTAGAAAATATTTCTTTTCATAATTTTTGTGATAAATTAAATTAAAACTCACAGTTGCTTTGCATATTATTCACATAAGACCTTTTCTGGCCATCTGCTGTTGCCGAGTGCTAGAGACCCACATTTAGTGTTTTAGCAGTGGCCTGCCAAGTTATATAAAGGAAATGTTTGCCCTCAATGTTGTTTTTCCTAAATTATTTGGAATGCTCTGTTTCAGTCTCCTTTGGGTCTATTCATTTTACAGAGGTTCTGTATTCTGCCCCTTCTGTTCATCTTCCAATAATAGCAAATATCTCATATCCAGAAATCCTTTCTTCAGTTGATGCAGATAGATCCCTCAATTCCTTGATCCCCAATACCCTTCATACAACCTATGCCTGCCTTCTTTGTCAGGGAAAAGTCTTTTGTGAATAATTTTTCCCATGCTGTTTTCCTTCATCCTTGATTGGTTTTCCTTCCCTGACTCACATTTTCTGTCCCCCCTCTGTTACAGTGGTATAATACTTACGTGAGCAACAAAAAGTATATCAAGATTTATAATAACATAGAACCAACTGACTGTTAAAGGAATCTGGGCAGGCAGATTTTAAAATACCCTTTTTCTGTCAAGGAAAAGCTCGTGACTTCCCATGAAGCCTTTTAGAAGTGGGTAAAATTTTCCTGATATGTTGTAGCTAGTGAAATGTGGTCATGAAACGTTGTCTGTCTTTAAATGAAGATGCAGAGAGAGACTGGCCTAACAACTTGCCATTTTCAGAAGTGTAATGCTATTTAAATGAATTGTGGAAATGTGGGCTTTGATATACTTTGTCCAAATCAGATTTTTGCTACACACACTTTTAACTAAATGTTTTGCTAATTGACTGCATATATATACTGAATGGGAGAGACAAGATTAAGTTACACAGAGAGCCATCACACATGGGGACACAAGGGGATATTATTAATTTCTATTTTCTGAGAAAAAGGAATGATTCCACCACATAATATTTTTTAAACTGACTTTTTCAGTGACTGGCTCAAGTGTGTAAGTGTGTTGGTTTTTTGTTTTGGTTTTTTTTTTTTTTTTGTAAGACGAACCATGTACTTCTACTGTGGCTTCATTTGGCAGCTGAAAAAAAGAGTCAAAATTCCAGAGCTACACTTAGTGACTGAGAAAAGAATTTGGCTACTGTGTTTAAGGGGCTTATTTCATAGATTTTTTTACTTAGTGATCCTAGTTACCAAAAGAAAACCATGTGACTCTGGGACTTCAGCACATATGGGATCTGCATCTTTGTTGCTGACTCCCTCTTCTGTTCTAGAAGGCAGCAAAATAAACGGGTGTGTGACAGGAGGTTGACTTATGTCATGCCACAAATGTCCCAGACTTAAGGTACAGTTATATCTGTGTTAATCTAAGCTTCGCAACAATGTAAACAATGGTATGTGTGACTAACAGTGCAGTATTGTTGAGAACATTTGTGCCAATTATATTATTAATGATGGAATTTGAAGCACGTGTTTGGATTACCTATTCATTTCAATCCTTTCCTGTTGTTGATTCTTTCGAGCAGTAATTTTTTCCAATTACAGGAATGGTTAGGTTTTTTTCCTGGAGACACTAGGCCTTTAGTATAGGTAGGAAAAGAGTCTGTAAGATGGTTTACATAGCCATATCCTCAAAGGGGCTGCTGTATAGTGTATCGTTCAAAGCTTAGCAGAGTGCATACCACAGCTAGAGGATGTAGAACATCTCAAGGGTCCCTGCGGCTGTTTAACTCTTTGAAATAAACTGTTCCTTCCAGCATGAGAAGGGAAAAAATACACATTTGCTTGCCAAAGCTGTACAAACACATTCATCCAAATAACGCTGATCAATGATGTAAAAAAAAAAAAAAAGAGACATTTTAGGAGCAAGAGGCAGATGAAGGGAAAGAGGTACAGTTTATTTATTTAGTGATCATTTTTGCTTAGAGGCACCCTATACAAGGAAAGAGCAGCTGCGAAAAGAAGTATTCTGCTTATGCAAACAGAAGAGACTGGCTTTTTGTTATTGTTTTGAGAAGCAGAAGGTGCAATGTCAAAAAACAGACCTATTTCAGACCTATTTCCAGGAGCACATACTTTTTCCTTCTTTGGGGAAAAGGTAGAAATACAATGATTTTTTAGTTAGAAATGTTGGTCACACTGGTTGTGGAGCAAGGTATCCATTTGCTAATGCTGTCGAAAACATTTGATACTTACCTTAAACATGAATGAAATTCCAGGTATCAGTGGAAGTTCTTAGCAATCATGGCAGTTTGTAGAAATGCTATTCTATTCTCAGTATATTGCACTCAGACCAGACTCAACTTGCATAAAGATGGGATGAAGGCAGCCTTCTCTATGGTAGAGATGAAATCCATCTTGCATTGTTCAGCTGCAAACACTAAAACAGTTCCATCAGCAGTTCTGTGTGTGTGAGGTCTCATCTGCTAGACCCTCCAGGTAGCTATGGCTTCATAATGCAATTTGAGCCCACCAAATACCCATCCTGACTTTCTCCTGATGTAGAAGAACTGACAAATTAGGGGAAACAAGCAGACTAAAAGCAGTGATCTTACATGTTATTAATTTCTTCTTGGTTTTCTATACTCTTTATTATCCCTCATTTTTCTATCCTTTCATTTCTTGCCCATGTGGTATTGTTTTTCCAGGGTCACATTTCCAGGTTCCGTTATCTTCTCACCATACTTGGCATTTATATACTAGCCAACAGTACTTGATTCTTGCAGCAATTAAATGTTATTACTCTAGAATACAGATAGAAAAATTGAAGGAAAAAATGTACATGATTTGTCAAAGACTACTTGTGAACCAGAAATAGAATATAGAAGACTTAGTTTGTGTTTCCCCTGAATTGTCCAGAAATTAAATCAGAAATTTATCAGAGGACCTTTCAGAAGGAAGCTCCCAGGATTTAAGGGACGCTGCCATCAGACGCTGCTTGAGGAGTAATCTTTTCCTGTATGTTCCATGTATTGTTTTTCTCCAATCAGAGAAATCCATGTTGAAGATCTGTTGTGATGAATAGAGATGGAGACTTTTATTTATTTTTCGTGGGCTTCTTTGAGTGTGTGGCTGTGATTAAACTACTGGTTGGTATTGCAGTTCTGAAAGGACAATTTGGGCAGCAAAATCATTCCTTAAATGTAGTTAACCTTTTCATACCTTCTATATGTCTAGATATAGCCCTAACCAATCAATACAATACAACAAATACTGCATGCATGTATGTTTACATAAGCTTAGAATATATTACAGCTAAGTAATACAGAACATCCTCAAATTGCTCTGGTCAGTGGGTATTGTG
Organism: Tringa tobata; assembly: GCA_033628505.1. Lineage (NCBI taxonomy): Eukaryota > Metazoa > Chordata > Aves > Charadriiformes > Scolopacidae > Tringa > Tringa tobata. Next base: position 8,653,769 of record JAHREE010000101.1, read on the forward strand.
GAATCATGTAGATACAGCTGGGACTGTGGATGATGATTCTTCTTATTCCCAACGGCACATGGATAGTTAGTGTAAAAAAACCCTTCTTTGTCATCCTGTACATTCTGTGGGCCAAACTCCTACATACTCTTTAAGTTCTTTTACAGTAGAATTTTGTGAGATATAGACTGTTACTCTTCCCTCTTCTTAAACAAAAAATTGAGGTTTTAAACTTTTTTTTTTTAAACAAAGCCTTAAGCATTTAATGGATTTAGGGTCAGAGCAATGCACTCCAGTGCTGTTTCTATCTGCTGCTTTGTTTTCACAGTTTTCTTTAGTGAAAAGTGTTACAGAAATGGTCTGTAGTAGGTGGTAAATAAACTGGAATGTGGGGCATTGTCTAAGTGGAATGAAGGGATTTGAAACCTAAGACTGTCCTCTCATCTAAGTGACAGTTAGCTTAGAATTACAGCAATACACAAAATTTCGATTGGTTCTGTCCTGTTCCCATAGTAATCATTCATTAATTGTAATAGTAATCATTCATTAATTGTTGGCTTGCTTTTATGGAAATGGTATTTCTTGAATTTTTTAACTTCTAATGTCCCAAAATATAAAGAAACATTAAAAGTTTTGTTTTTTGAAGACCATCGATGGGTAATTAAAAGTGTGCTGATGCAAATCACGTATTTGATCTGGATAGACAATTTGGCTGGAAGAGGAAACCTGAATCTGTAAATCAGCTAGACTTGAGACTACTGGATGCAAGATAAAGAGTCAGTCAGTCTTTTAAGTAAGGTGTCAAATGAGTAGTTCCTCATATAGTAGTCCCAGGAAAATACAACCCTCTTTATCCAGGACCTCATCTAGCAATCTCCAGTCAAGAGAGAAGTTTAGGACTGCTGAGCACAAGATTAGCCTTCTCAGTGTTTGCTCTTATCTGCAACAGAGAAAGTAGCGATGTTCTCTGGTCACGCGGTACATGATTTCCTTACGTCTGCCTGTTTTTGTGTCTTCCTCTCACTGATTTTTATAAACCGCTTCTATAAATTGACAGATGCCTATGGTGTCCCTGTGTAGGAAAAAAGGACCAAAGAAAGTGCAATTTATACTCAATTCCAAATCAAAGCAGATTTATTTTCAGGAACTGTAGTAGGAACTGAAGGATTTAGTTCTCCATAGATCAAGAACAAAGGCGTGACAAATAAGAGGCTAAACAGACCTTTAAGTTAATACATATTCAGTGACATGAGGCAATATGATTTTAAAGCAATAAGGCTTTCTGAAGATCTGCAGGCAGCCTGAAAATTAAATTGCTGTCTATATTTGACCATGAATGGTCAAGGGTAGAACAAGGGCAGCTTTAAGGAAAGGCTTTTGTGATTGACTGATGAGCAAAAAAATTTTAATTGACCAGTTGTTTAATGTTATCTAAACCTGTTTGCTTGTACTCTCACATAAACTCTTAAAAATGAGTACTTTCTTGCTTAACATTCGTGTCATCAGCAGCTACCCGCCTTTTCCCGGACTTAAAATTCCGTTTCTAGTAGTTCTTTAACTTTTACGCCCTGAAATGTTCCTCTGCTTCCCAGAAAAGACAACATGAACATTTCTGAAATTATGAATTAACACCACTGTTCCTGGGTTGAATAGAAAGCAGAAAATTAAGTGTTCACAGCACAAGGATTAGATGAACCAGACAAAAATGGTGCAAATGTTTGCAGATCTAATTTGTTAGGGTTTTTTAATTGAAACTTCCTCAATGTATGTGAAAATAATCTGTCCATGGGGAGCTCTATAGCAATCTGTCACTGAATTGTAATTCTGTCACTGAATTACTAAGAAAACTCATTCTTTCAGATGATAAAGTTCATTTGCAGCCTTTTCTGACAAGTGGGATCTTTCTCCTTTTGTGTGGGTTAGAAATAATCCGTATTTTACCCTAGATAATTTTTATTTGATTTTTCTACCATGTGACTCTCATCTCCAAGTACCTATCAACGCAGTTTATGCAGGAGTGGCTCTATGGACTGTTGCCTCATCTGACTACCGTGGCATGCAATATTATTGTTCCTTAGATGGCTAAGAATACAAAGAATGTGTCATCCATATGGAAAATATAATATGAGAAAATATTTACTACAGAAATTTTATGAGAGGCTGGGGCTTACCAGGACTTCACAGCAAGCTTTTGAAGGGTTCTTAGCAACTTAATGGCTTATAGTCCTGGTAAGATTTCAGCTGAAAGGATATTTTTCCTTTAAAAAATTGACAAAAAATAGAGACATGCTATTATAAAAGAAAACCATGTTATCTGAACCAATTAGGACAATATGGAGACCTATCATCTGTATGCTGCTTCTATGTCTGCATGGAGCACGTCATTGTCTAGGACTTTGTCTCAATGCGAGACAAATCATTTGAACTGTTACATGGCTATAATCTCCTACATGAACACTTTTATTAGAGGAGGAGAATTGCTTGCTTACTTTAGCTTAGAACTCTTTCCATGTGATGAAAACAAACTTTAAAAAGTTTTGTGGTATTGGAATCAGAACATCCTCATGTAAGATTGTAACCGTATTACTTCAATTTTACAACAAAACTGTACCAAAACAATTCTCTTGTGAGGAGAAAACTGAGTTCTGCAACCTCATATGCATGGTCAGCACAAAGGAATGATTGAAAAAGCTTGCTGTGCTCCACCAAATGAGTGGTTGGGAATGATGGATTTGAAAGAGAGTAATCCATGGCTAAGAAAGAAAATCACTACCTAGTGGGTAGGAGGAAAAAAGGTGTAAAATATGACTGTTTTCAACAGAAGCAGCTCTAGAATTATATCTTACATTTACATGTCTGTAGAAAAATGAAGATCCATTTAATGATACATAGACATTGCTTTTATAAAACAAAGAAATATGAAGAGAAATAAATAAATGTAAAAGAAATAGTAAGCTGAAATTTCAATATTGCACATCGTGAAAGAAAAATACAAAAATATTTTTAAACAGGTGGCCTGCCTCAGGATCCAGAGGTTCTCTTTGTAACTGCACATTTTAACTATCTGCATGTTAATGTAATATACAGTAAATGCAAACTGTAATCCCTTGTATAGGTTTATAAGCAACTTAAAATATCAAATTCCAGGAATATTGCCATCAAGAATACTCTTATTTATGAATTAAAGGATGTCTATTTTTTTCCCCCCATGCTTTTGGATATTTTGGCTCTTTTGCTTCTGGTGGATATTGAACAAAGTCACTGAATATGCCTGTATGACACAAAATTGGAGCAATTACTGGAGTCCTAAAGGAGAGATGTAGCTGTAACACTCATTCTGCAGTTTCAATCTGAGCAGCAGACAGGAGAGAGCAGTTGAGTTATTAGCTCCTCTATGTCCTTAAGGTGAAGAGTTTTGTGTTCTTAGGATATTATCTATCTATTGGATGGGCTTTTGGTTTTGTTAATTTTAAATATCCATTTTCCAGAGAAAATGCTTGAGAAAAGTGGCATTGGTTGTATTGAACAATAGCAACATGTACAATATACTTATAATTCCAGGAAGAATCCTGGAATCTGAAGGAATATGAAGCCGTCTCATGCAATGTCTCAACTACGCATTAAATGTTACATTATTTTTGTTTTAACTGAGTATCTAAGTCAGCTTGCTTCTGCATTTCTTATGGCACTGCATTGAATGTGTCTATATTCACTCCTGAGCAGCCATATGGTTTATAGAAGTTTACAAATGAGCAGTGCTCTTTTACATATGTAACCCTTTTTACTTGGAAAAAGAAGTTGAATTATATGTCTTCCTGTAACATTTGTTCTTTACAGGTGGTGCCTCCTTAAAATGCTTCCCTTTTTGGAGGGCACCTTGGTTCAGCACAGGGTTCCAGCAGGCTGCCGCCGACCAGCACCACCACAGGATGCTATTTAAGCATCTAAATAACAGTGACTCTGTCATACTATAACTAACTGCTGGTTTGTTTTCTCCTCAAGTTTCAGAATTTTCAGTCATACAAAGAAACTGAAATGTTTGCTTAAAAATACAGCCCTATGATGCTTTCATGTTAAGATGGACTAAGAACCCAGAGGACTGCAAATTGTCTTTCAAACTAAAACAAGTATGACTGAGGATTTGCAAAATCTAATGTCCCATTCTGTTGTGCAATCCGCTGGAATGAGCTTCAGGTGTCTTGAAGTTATTTTAGTTGTCAGTACTGCATGAGGATTAGTTTATGCACTTAGACAAAAATGTATTACAAGGGGGTTTACTTTATTTCTTATCTGTTGTTTTTCTGTATCTAAACCATAAGTTCTGAAGTATCTTTTCAGTAGCCAAGCTTTCGACTTTGCTTTGCGTACTCAAGCAACTGACTTCAAAGTTTCCCTGTGATGCTTATTGTAACATGTGCAAGACATAATGAAAATTTTATAAGCTTATTCTTACAAAACACAAATATCTCCAAGGCCAAAATTTAAAACAGCATAGAGATTCAGCACTGCTGAACATCAAATTTCATTTTATCTATTCTCCAGGAAGAGTGTACAAATATTTATATTGAGTTTGTAGTTATGTAGACCAGGATTTTATTTGATGTGTATGTGTGTGTGTAGGCTAACTTGAGTCTTCAAGTATCTATGTTTTTCAAATACAGTCGTTCTTACTTTTACTTCTCAGCTTTCTTAAATTATTGTAAGCATTGAGAATTGTCATTTTCTAAAGGAAGAAATTCTAGAAAGATGAACCTTCCTGAAACTATCTCAGTTAATGATTTTTTTTTTATTTTTAATTTATACATGTATGTATGCTCTTGCATATTATATTTTTAATAGTAAAGAGAAAAAAGATCATGGCATAGAAGTGAGTGAAAAGAAGAAAATGAGAAGTGGGTGATGAAAGTAGAAAAGAGAAAGAGGAAAACTAAAAGTAAAAATGGAAAAAAGGAAAAGTGAAAGAGGAAAGTGGAAAAAGGAGAAAGGAAGGGGGAAGTGGGGAAAGGAGGGGAAGGAGGGAAATAAAAGGAAAAAAGGAAAGAAAAAAAGAGAGGAGGAAGGAAGAAAGAAGAACAGGTTGCCCAGGAAGGTGGTAGATGCCCCATCCCTGAAAACATTCAAGGTTAGACGGGGCTCTGAGCAACCTGTTCTAGTTGAAGATGCCCCTGCTCATTGCAGGGGATGTTGGTCTAGATGACTTTTAAAGGACCCTTCCAACCCAAACTATTCTATGATTCCAAGACAAGGAAAGAAAGAGATAAGGAAAGAAAAGAAAGAAATAAGGAAAGAAAATACAGAAGAATTTTGAGGAAAGAACAGATTATTTGTAAAATAATGTATTAGATGAAGGAAGTCAAGGGAAGATGAGAAGATAAGAGGTGACCAGGCAGGAAAACGGAATAAAAAGAAGCGGCAGAAATTCAATTTGATTCTACTGCTGGTGGTTTACAGATGAGGAATGACATATTGCAATTATGAATATGAACTTAATGATTAATTTCAGTCAGAATATTGATCAGAAGAATGTTTCAACAGAAAAGCCAAGACGTGGGTGAGATTGGTTACTGTAAAATGCATAATCAACTTCCCCCTGCATGAAACCTCAGTATTTTCAGTCTCTGGGGAAACTGGGAGTGGAAGGGTGATATGATAACCCATCCTGAGTCACCTGTATGCTTCTTTTGGTCTATTCAGCACTGCTGAATTTTTCTGGATGACTTCTGTTTTCATGTATTATCTCTGGCTATCCAGGACCTGAGGGGGGACCATTCCTGTGGAATGACGGAGATTTATTCAAGCTGCTCCACTACTGGTTCCCAATAATGTCTACATTAAATGGTAGCAGTACACTTACTTTGTCTCTTTTCAACATAGTTTTACATCACCTTGCTGTAGGGGAAAGACTCCAGCAAAGAGACATGATGGCAGCCTCTTTTAGACTCTGATTGAGAAGACTACTAATATGCATGAGTTTAAAGATGTACTTAAGTGCTTTGCTGGATGAAGGATGTCAGTTTACATCTCTTCAAACAGGAAATTTATTAAACGTGAGAAGAAGGAGTATTTTATATGGAAACACGTGGAAGTAATTTCTGGTTTATATTAATGGATCTGGTTTTAATGTATGAAAATATGTAGTGTTATAATTGTTGGAAAGCCAGATAGTGAAGATAGCTCTTCAGCCAGGACTCTACCAAAGATCAGATATTCTAACTTTTCTTATTTAGATGGGGGTTTTTTTCTGTATAGGCGTGATTTTTTTTTTTTTTAATTTATGGCAAAAATATTCTATAAGATTTAGTAGAAAGTTGTAATGTTTCTTTTCCTATTTTTATAAAAGTCCAGTGATAAAAAGAAACAACAAAAAACAAAAAACAAAACTCTCTGAAAGATCTTTTTCTATTCAGACCAATAGATTTTTTGGAGTACGTATAGGACTATAGCACTGACATTGTGTAGTAAACTACAGAATACTTTTTAAAGGTATTTTACAAGCTAGAAAATATCTGGGATCTGGCCATGTGTTGAGAAATTGAATGCTTGAATCCGGCAAGCATTTGTGTATACTGATGTCTAAAACACTACAGCAGTAATTAAAAATGAGTGTAACACTTTCACCTACGGAACACACTTCAGTTCTGTTTAGTATCGTGTGCCCCTTAACTGCAGTACATGGCCACAGGTCAGACAGGACACTGCCGCAGTGGATCTTTCCTCTGAGACAGGTCCAGCATCCTCTGGAGCTGAGGAAAGTGCAGGAGAACTCACTCAAGCAGTGTTTCTTCCCTGAGAGAGGGAGATGCTCTGTCCTGCCCGTATCTCTGTATTGATGTGGGATTAGGACATTTTCCATCTCCTTTGGGCAGCACCAGCTCCCCACTGTATTCTTTTTCTGCTCTTCTTGTCTGATTTCTCAGAACAAATCAGAATTCAAATCAAAGCCATAACTGGAAATGAAATATGACAGAATCTGCCTGTGTTTGGAGAGACAAAGATGCAAAAGGCAAGGCAGAAGTTGTGGAACTCTCTCTTTGCATACCAGCCTTGGGGACAGATTTATGCATTCCAGTTTAATATATTGTTGTAATAATGCCTTGGAAACTTTGTTGTATGCAGTTGTCATCACATGGGAGAACTGTTTATACAAATTGCCAGATACTGCTGCTTTTTTCTTTTTCTTAAAGAGTGTATTTTTTTTTGCTCAAAAAGTATCTTTTTTCAAATGCTGAAGTTCTTAAACTGAAATGCACTTGTTTTCATCTCATCAACAAAACAAGTGCTTGTTGATATCTTTGCTGAGCTGGCAGGCTGGCAGTCTTATATAGTATCAGGAAAAGAAAATACCACTTGTAATGACAGATTTAGTATGATCACCCTTACTTTAAAGCAAAAAGGAGGAACCATACTTCAGCTTAAAAGAACCACCCATGTAATTATCATTCCAGCTGTAAATAAATATATCCCAACGGTGGTTAGGAGAGGGTGTCTCATTGTACAGCCTTTTTGTCCTCAAATCAAAATAGACAGTAATGATGTTGAACATTCTTCCTGTTGGCCGTCACCTCTCCAGAGAACCATCTAAGTGGCAGACAACATTTACCCTTAAATCCCAGGAATACTCTGCATTTGACATCATGGAGTTGTGTAGTTACAATCTTAATGGATGACAGAATTGTTGCTCTGATTACGGGTCAGAAAGACAACAAAATACATTAAAAATGCAGAATTGAAGTGATAATCAATTGGGATTTATTTATTTTGGAAAGCTGTCATTGGATTTCATGATAGGAAATTGGTTCACATTCCTTAGTGAAGTGGTGTCCAGGTCACTGCCTCTCATTTCTGTGGGACTGCATGGTGGCAGGGAAGATTTTTATCAGTATAGTGCTACCAGGGGATGTTAACATTGTGATGCCCAAGGGAGTGAACACAAGATTTTATGCAAACAAGTACTGTTTTCTTTTAAAATGCAGATCAAATCAAAATACCTGGACCCAAAGATTTTAGGGTTTTTTTTGTGAAAGGGTTTAAAAAACCTCATTCGGTTTGTTAGGTAGTGACTGAACCAAATCTTTAAAACATACCATTCCCAAAATGCTTGATTCAAAAACCTCAGGTTCTGGAATGTTACAAATCCTCATGTGAATTTGGAGGTGGTAGCTCAGGTCCATTTCTAGAGGTAACTGAGTGTTATCGTAGTTCTCTAACTTACATTTCATATCAATGTGTCCTTGTGGCCAAGAAGGCCCATGGTCTGCTGGGGTGCATTAAAAAGATCGTGGCCAGCAGGTCAAGGGAGGTCATCCTCCTCCTCTGCTTTGCCCTGGTGAGGCCACATCTGAAGTACTGTGTCCAGTTCTGGGCTCCCCAGTTAAACAAGACAGGGAACTACTGGGAAGAGTCCAGCAGAGAGGTACAAAGATGATCAAGGGACTAGAGGACCTCTCTAAGAGGAAAGGCTGAGAGACCTGAATCTTTTTAGTGTGGAGAAGAGACGACTGAGAGCGGATGTCATCAATGCTCATAAATACCTAAAGGACCAGTGTCAAGAGGATGGGGCCAGTTTCTTTTCAGAGGTGCCCAGTGACAGGACAAAGGGCAACAGGCACAAACTGGAACACAGGAAATTCCATCTCAGCATAAGGAAAAACTTTTTTACTTTGAGGGTGCGTTCCTGTCCAGCCTGCTCTAGGTGAACTTGCATTGGCAGGGGAGCTGGACTAGATGATCTCTAGAGATCCCTTTCAACCCCTACCATTCTGTGATTCTGTGATTGAATGTTTTGTGTTCCCATTGCATTGAAATTTCTACTAATTGAAACATCACCAGTAATATTTGCAACTAAATTTAAAGCAAATCTTCACAAATTTAGAATTATGAATCTTTAACACACTTATTATCAGTCTTGCGCTCATTCAAAGAATTCTGTGATGTACACATCCAGTGTGTACTGCATTTAGTAATGATCAGTTATGATTCCCCAGGATTGGCTTAAAATCAATCCACATTTTCTTGATTATTATATAAGAAATAATTTTGTTAATAATTTGAAACTATTATTTGAAATTATAATTATGACAATTCACAGCAGGAATAAAGCTGTCAAACATTTTGGCTTAAAATTTTTCCAAGCAGCTCTTGTGCAGTGGCCAAGAGAACAAAGCTTACACCTATAAGAAAGATACTAGAAAGCTGTCATTAGAGAAGGACCAGGAGAGAATGTTCTCCCTCTTCTCAGCTCTTCAAAGCAAGTCTAGAATGTGAAGGCCAGAAGGGGACTCATTTTTTTGTTCTTTGGACTTTGGACAGATTGATATCTCTTTGCACTTTTGGAAGGAAATGAGTATTTGTGCTCAATACTCACGCTCATGCAGTAAGCACAAGCTATAGTTATGGCATGGATGCTGCTTGACTCACCATCCATCCTCTGTTTTATAGCAGATCTGACTTCCCTTCTGGGTCCAAGATCCATTTGCATTCATTTCATATTGAAGAACTGATAGTGGCACTGTGGAGAAGCTGGTAAAACAGACCAATGTTTTTCCCTTTGCCTTAAACTAAGACTTTCTGAAGGTTAATGTTGTGCTCTGAAAAGAGCTACCCAGGAAATGTTCTTCTGTGTAATAGCAGCTACTGAATTTTTCCAAATCTTTCTACTGCTTATGGGACAAATCTTTTGCAGTTTTTCTTTTATTTAGATATATTTTTATGTATTTTGAGAGAAGGAAATTCAATGAAGGAGTATAATTGCTCCAGGGAAAGACATATCTTACCTGCAATAGTCAATAACTCAACAGACAATACTAGGAAGTGGGAAATACAAGTGGAGTCCTTGTTTGCCTGATTTTATGTAAGGACAAAAGACTTTAGTGTAAGATGAATGTTGCAGCCACAGGACAACTGGAATTTCTAGTGTGAGATCTCTGTCTGATTTACATCCTGCATCTAACAAACATTTCCTGGCGAAGTTGAATTTCCACAGAAAGTTTCCATTTGGTCAAGAATAGGCCCATATGTGGTTTGCAAATGCTTCTGACTGATCATGGTAAAATAGTTATTAAAAAGAAAGCTGTTGTATGGACACAAAACACATTCACCACCTTGAAACTATGCTGATTTTCTTAATGTGGATACAGAGGTTTAGTGAATTCTAGACAGGATACAACTGCTTTGGATGTTCTTCTTAGGAAGCTACCTTAGCCAGGGTCTGTCCCAGGACATATAGCCCTTTGCTGAACCAACTATCGTATCCATCACCAAAATCTGATTCTACTGGAAAAGAGTCATCGTTTCCAGGACACAAATTTTTCTTTTCAAGAGACCATCAAGCTGAGCTTTGTAAGTGTCCATGAGGAAATGCACAGGGACAGGTGTTTAGTATCCCGATACATGCACACAGGCAGATGCAGTAAAGCCAAATCAACATAATAAGCACAGTTGCCACAAGTCTTAAGTAGCTACATTAGTACTTTGGGTTCAGCCAAGTGCCTGGTGGTTATCTAAATGCAAAAACTTTGTTCTGTGTTTCCCTCTGATATTGCAGCTCAGGCAGGAAAAATTCCGAAAACAATGTATTGCTGAGAGTGAGTCTTCCAAGGGAACACGCTGTGCACCTCTTAAAAACTGCCTGAAATAATTACAGTAATTTATCGATGAAGGACTAAGCTGACTACTGTCACAGTGCCAAGTGTGTCTGAAGTCTAATATTCCATATTTTTAGACATCTTGTGTCTAAGGGTTACTTCGATGCTAATATATCATTTAAATAACAGATGGATCCTCAAGCAGAGGGGCTTTAACTTCAGTATTCTTGCTTCTTCATTTGATTCGGCTCTAGAAATACTTCCCCAGATCAAATCCCCTGGAAATATGTCAGATCTATAATTTGGATGTCAGTGACTGAAAATAGCTTGATATGCTCTGTATATGAAACGTGTTGAATCTTTCTTTATGAGAAAACAATGCAAAAACATCTGCTGAATTTAGGCTTTAAAATGATTTCTCTTAGAGATCACGTCAGGTTCTGAAAGAAACATGTGTGGTGCTCTTAATAATATTTTAAAAATAATATGACAGCTCAAAATGCCAAGTCTCTGAAAACAGACGTATTTTTAATTTTTTTTTTAATTTTGATAGCCATTTTGGATGCTATAAGTTATTAATTTTTGCAATCTTTATATTTAAATATTGTTTTAAATAGCATTTGCAATTGAATATTGTCCATTTACAAAAGAACATGTGGGCTGGAATTTTGATGCTTTCCTAAACAAGGGACGTGGGAGACTTAAGAAACCAAGCAAATTATTGCCAGACTATCAGCACTGTATTGTGATGAAGGCTAGCAGCCCCAATCATAAATCAGGTACTCAGCAAATAAAGAGGAAAAGTTAACACATGCCAGTGTAAGGATTGAATCAGAGGAAAGAACGACTTGAGTAAATAAACAAATGTTAGAAAATGTATTTTCCTCTAGGCAAGTTGTGAAGGAATGGGGGATTCAATGCTTTCCTCAAGTGCACCTAGAAGCTGTCTGATGTCAGACACCCGATATCAGACAAAGTAGACCGTTTGCTAAAATATGATTTTCTTCTAAAACTCCCCCTTTTCCCCATCTATTCAGAAGGCTGTAAAGTAAAAGAAGGGCATTAACATCTCTTCTAGAGGAAATCCATATCCATACTTGCTCTTTTCATAGGAGGAAAGGTAATGGAAATATGAAAGCAAGTAGAATTTAAAAGCAAACACACGAATAAAGGAAGAGCAAAATAATATAGCCTTTAAATACAGAAGTAAAAAGTAAAATCACAATTTTGGTTCCATCAAACAAAAAGAGTAATAGGAAGTGAAAAGTCTGCAAAGGAGCTATTCTTACTTTTACCTCTTCTTTTGCTTTAATGGTTTTTCTTTCTTTCAGTGGAAAGTGTTGGCTTCTTTTTCCACCTTGTTTATTTTTTTCCTTTTCTTTTGGTGAAAACATGTTCCCTTCCAGAAATCCACTCTGCCTTCATCCTGGCAGAAACTTCCCACTGTCCTTAATATCCCCTCACACTTATAAAAAGAAGGGGTAAAGAATGATTTTCTAGTTTGAGGGAAGACTTATGCTTTAACTCTAGTGTGTCCATATGCTTCTTGTAGATTATCCAAATGTCTGCTGAAGACCACTCCATCCAAGTCCACAAAGATCTGATAGAATTATCTGGCTGAGTGTCAGCCTTTATAGGAAATAGTTATTTTAGATGATTCACAGTGACTGATTTTTTTGCTGCTGCTTCAATAATAAACACACTGTTTCGATGACTCTTAGAAACAAATCCTGCAGTCCTCACTCAGCAGAACTCCTCTTGACTTCAATAAGCTTTCCTGAGCAAGGTTTGAAAAGTGGCTTCAGTATTTGGCTCAAAATAAGCTACCTGAAATATGTGTCTTTTTCAAAACATTAATAAAATGTGTTGATTTTATTTACTTTTAAAATGACATTTTTCAATATCTTTGCCAACACCCCCCAGCCAACCCAAGAAAAAACCTCACCATTGCTGGAACTAAATGTCCTTCAGGCATTTGATTTTTCTCAAGAATGCCAGGACCAAAATTCTTTTCTCAAGTGTTTGTGAACTGGAAAATATGTGTATTCTGGTTTCTGGCACATGCATAAGCATAAGTTGGCTACTTGTCCTCTACATACTTAAATGATCATAATGATCATAATAGTTTCCATTACTTGTTGATTCCTGTTAATAATGTAGCATCAAGGGAAAACAGTAAAAGAAAGGCTGATAAAATTCCGACTCACGTGTAGCAAATGGAAAGTTGGATGGGCAGAATTTTATGGCTTAGCACAATGAAAGGCTCCTTTTGGTGGGTCAAGACATGCTACTGTAATAAACTCAGTCAACAGTAGTGTGTGGCGTTTTTACTGCAATGAATATGTACCCAAAGGGGAAGATAAAATTTGACACTTAGATTCTGCTTCAGTTCTGGATGCACCTGTTTCTTGTGAATGGCAGAAGGATGTGTGACAGCTGCTTATCTACTCATTCAGAACTGGAGATGGCTTCTGGCTACAGCCGGAGAAACGGGAAGTGCTGCTGAAAAGCAGAGAAAGAGAAGGGCTAAAGTTAGGGAAAGATTATTTTTTCCGAGAAAGATACTAAATTTCTAGCTTAGTATTAAACAAAAGTGATTTTTTGGTAACCCCTTATTGTTGCGGCAGGACAATAAGGTATGCACAGTCTCTCACACCACACACAGTGTGATAGTGGGAAGGAGGAAAATGTAGGTAGAACAGCACACAAGCTGGAGTTGAAGTTGAAAGATTCTGGCTGCCCAGATCATGGCTTTTTCACCAATACAGATGCCTGATAAAGAGTTGTTTATCCACAACTGACATTTTTGTCCCTGTTGTATGGAAAACAAGAAATGACAAAAGCTTCTTTTTGGCTAGCTTGCAGAACAACTTCAAAAGTTCAGGCAAAATATAACACTTCAGCAACGTAGCCCAGAAAGGGACTTTTAACACACATTGTCACTGGATTATACAAGAACGCTCAGGCAGGACAGGCTGTGGTGAAGGCAGCAAGACTTTTTTAAAACACTGTTTTTCATTGCTGCTCCACATCCCACTGCTTCTGCTGAACTTATTGCTTTTGTTTTCCTGAGCATGTAGCCTTTCTCTCGGGGGGAGGAATTTGATTCATCACCGTTCAGTCTTTCTCTTCCCCTCTTAAAAAGCATTGCTCTTTTCCTTAATTGTTTCTTGTAACTTCCTATTGCATTTTTCACTGAAATAGCTAAATTGCATTAGACTGCCTTCTTAAGTTCTGGTTTCCATACAGGGATTGACAAATGCGAATGGTACCTTCGTATTTTTTCCTCTATGGCAATTCTCATGTAGTTAGGAACAAGGCACTGAGGCGAGAGGCAGCAATTATTTAGATGACAATTACTTGGTCTTTCTGGAAACCCCAAAGCAAATTCCTTCTCTTTGAAGGTAGCACAGACACTGACATTCTCTGGCGGGCAGAAATAATCTACTATCCTCAGTGATTTCTCTGCTGGATATGCAGATGCACTTTAGGCAAGTTCCCATGTTAAGGTCAACGAATTGAGAACTCCAGGCGATTTCAAGGTACTTCAAAACTTTCTAGTCCAGTCAATGACATTGGAATAGGATCAACAGATACATTTGTAAGTCTGTTGCTCCTGCTATTAGATGTCATGTGTGGCATCTAAGTTACTTATACCTTTTAAAACTTTTATGAATACAGTGCTAAAATTTAGCAAATCTCAGCTAAATATAAATGAATACTTATAATAAATTATTCTAAACTTTTGTTTATTTCATATGCACATTTAAAACACTGTAAGTTCTTGTAAGGTATTCTGAGGAAATGATGTTTGATAAAATTCACTAATTGTGGGAACATGAAACACATTGCTTATGGCTTGTTCAAGCAGCAGCTTTTCAATCCCTTTGTTCTGAATCTTTCTTCAGGAAAGGATTTGGGTTCAGTTTTTCCATTTGATACATACTGTAAGGGTATTGTGGGAGCAACACCTGAGAGGGCTGAATCATGTTTTTTTTCTCCATCCTGAATATTTACATTCAATTACATGGCTTGGCTGAGTTTTCAATGTTAAATGCGCTTGAGTATTTGTTTTACTTCTTTAGAGCACCGTGTGGCCCTCAAACTGTGTGCTGGAATCCTGCATTGGGAACTGACATCAATTGCATTTGAGTATATTTGAAACCGTATTCTACTAGTATCCAAATAGTGGATGTGCATATCTATTCTTTTTGAATCAACCCAATTGTGATTTGGGAAAGTTTGATAAGAAGTTAATTTTTTTCTATAGTTCCTTACTTTTACTGCCTAGTGTTACTCCAGCAAGATTGGTGCCACGAGGATGCTTTTGGGGTTATGTGCAATGCAATTATTATCCTAGAAACCTGTTTCACTGAGCTACATGTTGAGTTGTTATTAATCACGTTATTTATTTTTGAAATAAACACAACAGCTTTTGTAATACACATGGAAAAAATATATGTCAATTCTACATATGCTCAATATGTAGAATATATTCTACATATGCTCAATTCTACATAATGCTGAATATATTAATCTGCATTAGAAATTCTGCAGCCAATAATGGCTTTGTACTCATCTCTGGTGCAGGAACTTGCTACCAAATTAATTTTACACATTGTCTTAAGGTTGTTTCTGGGGCTGTCTTGCAAGTCTATCCCTGAATTTTGTTCTTGTGTTTGTACTAAGAGGAAGAGTGTCTTTGGTGAAAGTGACCACAGTCATTGCCAGACTAGTGGGAGAGAATTTACTAGGCAGGTCCTTACACAAAATACAACCTATGAATAGGCAGTAATTTCAGCATCTGGAAGTTGCTTTAAAGTCATACTTTAATTACAGATGGAATTTCAGCTCCCTAGGACTCAGACTTGATCTCACTGGCACGCATCCTTGCCTTACACTGGTATTGTATCTTGTGAGGTTTTTTGATATTTCGTGCTGGAAAGACAGTAGTGGATGAGTTTCACTTTGATGTAAAAAAAAAAAGCCTCAAAGAGAACTTTGTAGGGACTTTGGAGGGATTGCATAACGTAGATACTCAATTAATCATGTTGGTTTAGAAACTGTTAAATTGAACTTCTGTGCTCTGCATATGACCATATAACATGTGAGCTTATGTTTTATAGGAATTGCTCTCAAATGATTAAAATGAGCCTCTGTCAAGATGACGGCTCGGGGACGTAAGCTGTTAGGATTTATTGCTTGGCTGCAAAGTAAAAAGATTTGTGTAAGTTATGCAAAAGTATTTTTAATTTTGCAGCTATGATTGGTACCTCAATTAGTTTTCTGCTGGAAGTTTTACTTGAATATTTGTATCTGAGTTTAAATTTATACTGACCATTTTGTAAATTGCTGTGTTCAGTTGAAACTTCTGAAGTTTCCCATTCTTCGATGGTCTAGTGATTCCATTCCCTATCAATCTTTTCAGGGATCTATAATTCAGTTACCTAGATTACATGCTTAAAATTTCAGTGTGTTCTCCCATAAGTGTCATAATTGGACTGGAAGACTGAAACAATCCTGCATGAGTCTTCAACAAAGACTGCATGTCTGGAATATGGAGTGATCTATGCCATACTTTCTATCATCATGAAATCTAGAGTTGCAACTATTTATTATATCATCAACATTATGTTATACAAACCAAATATCAAGACATGAAAGTAAATTAAACTTTGGTACATTTTCCAAATTAATTCTGTAAATTTACAGGGCAAATGATATTATTTGATGGAACTTTTTGTTAGTCCAATGTGTTAAGTTTAGCCCCCCACCCTTACAATTACATTAACAGTTGTTTACTTTCAAGAGTAGATGAAGTAATATATTTCAAAATTAAGTAAAATGGGTAATTGAAAGAGTGTCTCCATGGCCATGTCCCATGGTGGAAGGGTTGAGCTAGATGATCTTTAAAGGTCCCTTTCAACCCAAACCATTCTATGATTCTGTGATTCTAAGATAAGAAAATACTCTTCTTTCAAATTAAAATAGGAATTTCACAGAAATTATTCAACACCAGATTGTATCTACTGAAACATTCAAGGGATCTAGAGAGGCAGCAGAGAAGAAGATTCACTTTACAGTAGACAAGAGAATTGATCATTTCTTCAGACATTCTCAGTGCACTTGGTAGTAAGTATCACAGCACGATATGGGGTTGGAAGGGATCTCTGGATATCATCTAGTCCAATCCCCAACTATAGTCCAACTATAACCTTGGTCACAGCCATCCAGAGCTCAGATAAGACACATTAGGATTCCCCATGGCACACAGACTCTATTTTTCCCCTTGCTGCATGCCACGTGGTCCCCAGTTATAAATATATCCAGGAATTTGTGTCCTTTGCCTCTGCAGTGATAGACAGAGATTACTTAAGGGCACAATTTTTTCTCTCTTGTGTGAGCATTTCAAGAGACATGAGGCTTCATTTTGAAATAATTACAGTCACATAGGTGTAAAATTGAAGTTAGTGTAATTGAAAATTAATGTTAAGGCTTTAAAACTGAAAGTGAAAATTTTCAGTTTAAAAACAATTTTTAATATATGTTATCTGATAAACAAATGAGTTTAAGTAATAGGAAATTTCATTTATGAACTTGTTCATTGGCTACCATTAATTCTCTGTTCTTTATACTGTGTCTTAATGACTGCAACACAAAATGAATAAGAGTGTCTTTTGTGTCTTTCTGTATGTATTGTCACATGTAATGCCACTATCCTATGTTAAAGTCATGTAAGTAACCTTTTTCTAAAATGTTCAGGATATGGCTTATTGAGACCTCTATGGAAGGTGCCCCTCATTTATGTGCATGATCCTTTACATATATGTACATCATTGCATCTTCTCCCATGCTTTTTGTTGCCTTTAATGCTGAACAATACTTGAGCAAGAATGGTGTGTACCGTGCAAAGTCATTTTCAAGATATAATAATCTCTAGTGTGTGCTCCTGTTTGTTCTTAGTTCAGGCTATTCCAAAAGATACTCTGTAGTGTAAAATGAGTCTGCAGTCTTGGGTTCTAACCATTCTTGACGTGCTGCCAACTAGACATGATTACCAAGAAATTGCATTTTCTCTTTTGTGTATTGCAGCCACTACAGAAGAATTTTTCTCTGCTATATAACCAGGCAAGCCATGGTTTTTTTAAATCTGCATCATGATTCTTCTTATACATACCATTTTCCATACAAACGACAAATTAACTTCCTTTAGAGGTAAGGCCACTGCCACCTTTTTTTCAATAAGCAGCAAGAATCCACAGACATATTTAGGACATGGGATAGACACTGCTAGGTAGGCTGAGAGCCTGGCCAGTTCCTCCTATCAGGTCCTCCAGCTCTTGCCAAGTGCCCGGTCCTGCACTTAGGTCACAACAACCCCATGCAGCGCTACAGGCTTGGGGAAGAATGGCTGGAGAGCTGCCTGGCAGAAAAGGACCTGGGGGTGTTGGTCAACAGCAGGCTGAACATGAGCCAGCAGTGTGCCCGGGTGGCCAAGAAGGCCAACAGCATCCTGTGTGGTGAGTAGGACCCGAGAGGTGATCATCCCCCTGTACTGGGCACTGGTGAGGCCTCACCTCGAGTATTGTGTCCAGTTTTGGGCCCCTTACCACAAAAAAGACATTGAGGTGCTGGAAGCAGGTCCAGAGAAGGGCAACAAAGCTGGTGAAGGGTCTGGAGAGTAAGTCTTATGAGGAGAGGCTGAGGGAGCTGGGGTTGTTCAGTCTAGAGGAGAGGAGGCTGAGGGGAGGCCTTATCGCTCTCTATAACTACCTGAAGGGGGTGTGTAGAGAGGCGGGGGTTGGTCTCGTGTCCCAGGTCACAGGAGATAGGACAAGGGGAAATGGCCTCAAGTTGTGCCAGGGGAGGTCTAGATTGGATATTAGGAAACATTTCTTCACGGAAAGGGTTATCAAGCATTGGAATAGGCTGCCCAGGGAAGTGGTTGAGGCACCATCCCTGGAGGTGTTCAAAAGACAGGTAGACATGGTCCTCAGGAATATGTTTTAGTAATTTTTATTCCTATTTCTTATTTATTTTTTTGTCAGAGTTAGGTAGATGGTTGGACTAGATGATCTTTAAGGTCCCTTCCAACCTAGACGATTCTATGAATCTATGATTCTGTGCTAAGCTCTCAGTAGATAAAATGTTGACTTTATTCAAGTCAGGAGGAGTTATGCCTTTAATTTGAGCTGGTCCAGGATTTCAGCTCATAAATCTGAAACTCGTTTTATAGCATAAATCTCTTCCAGACAGCACCATGGTGAGAAGAAAGTATTGTTTTGCTTCCAGAGTGATTGATCTGAGCTTTTCCTTCTATATTGCATGATCTAGGAAGCAGTATGTCTGAAAGCACATGTGCCAGAGATCAAACATTCATCTTCGTAGTGCTACTGAGAACCTATTTGCGTTCTGTGTTTTAGGCAGAAATATATGAACTCTTTTAATCAAGATTGGGCAACTGGATTGAAGTGACTTTAACCTTCAACAAGGTTTGCAAGTATTTGGAAGTTTGTTCTTTCACTTTCATTATTTCATTTTGCTGTGCTATTTCCTGTTTCTGCCCAGAAACAGAGGCACTGTTATATCACATGAAACCCATCTCCTATGTAGTTCTTAGCCTCAGTAGAACAAATTTCCAAAAAGGTATGATATTTTGTAATGGAATTGAGAGATTTAGAGAGTGCATTTGCAGATTACATCAGCATCTCAGCTTTTGGATACTGATTATCTGAAGCAAATCTCTGCATCTCTGAAGACTTGCCTACCACCTTTCTATCTGAACTATGATGCTTGCCAGAGGCTTTTAGTCTGGTCTGAAAATATCCACTGGGTCTTTTTAAACTGTATCTCAGTGCAGCAATACGTAAGCAAATAATAATCTAAAAAGGTTTTCATATAAAATGAATTAGCTATTGTGGCTCACCATCTGTCAGATATCCTATGCCTGAGGTCACTGGCTTAGACCTTGACAACACTGATGAGATTAGCTTGTCATGCCTGGTGTTGAGTTGCAAACGTCTGGATTTGGCTTCTACTGGCAGTAGCTCTAAGGATAGGAGGAAAAACAGCTTATAAATCCTTCAGAGTTCTTTGGAGCCAAGTGCCACTTTTTTGGCTGCCTTTGCAAGCAATATTATTTAAAGGGTACTTGGAGACATTAGGATAAGTGAAGAGTAAAATAAGGGGTGAAAAATATTAAAAAGTTATTTCTCTTATAGAATAACTGATAAAAACTGTATACCTAATTATCTCCAGTAACATTTCTCATCACTCATAACCATTTTTTCTTTGTTGCAAGGGAAAGTATTCTTTGTCTTCAGGCAGATCGCTCATTGCCTCAGCTATGTTTACCACTCTGTTTATTGCTCATTGTCTTGGAATATATTAATGAAAACTGGGAAATTGTATTTTACTAAGATTTATTGGGTTTTGGCCAATAAATTACATTGACTCATTTTCTTTTCAAATGTCCAAACTGAAGTTGACGGGGAAAGGCAGACAAAAAATGACAGATTTTTATTCACTAGAAAAGAAAACACAACAGTAAGTCAAATCATAAAGCTTTTATTCAGCCGAGGAGGGGGTGAGGTGGGAGTCGGCAGTTATTGTTCCCTAGTGAATGGAAACACATGAAGCTACTGAAATTTTGCAGAACCATCATGGAGGAGTCTCTCAGACCTTGTTTCACTCTTAGCTGATAAGGATATAATGAATGTCATGGGGTTCTGAGAAGATACCACACAAGCTATGGAGACATTTCGATTTTAACTTTATTGGTTTTATCATCCATCTGATAGAATCCAACAGAAACCCAAGCCAGAGATTCTCAAGTCTTTTGAAATCATGAAACCAAGTATGACAAAAATCATGTTGTTTTGACTTTGATAGACTCCTTCATAAATAGCTAGTGCCTGCTGGTCTAGTGGATTGTTTTTGTAAAATCTCCAGCTGGATGTTAATGGACTTGAGGGCAAATATATTCTCTGGAGCCTACAAAAATAATCCCCTAAAATCTGTGCCAGCAAGCAATTAAACTACATAAATGAAGGTATCAATGGCACAAAGCAATAAATCTTATAAATACGAATGTTAATTGCAGGCTTTATATACTTCATATGCATATTCATTTGTCAGAGTTAGATGTATTTACAAATAAACATATTTGTAATGTGATAAGCTAGTATTTAAGGCCTCCTGCATAACAGATGCCATTATATTTCACCTGATTATCAAGTAACCTATGTTACACGTGAAGGAGATTGGTTTTGGTACACAATTTCAGTAATTTTGCCTGCACTGTAGGTGGCTGGTCCACAGCCAGCGGAATTTACTCTACTGATTGAAGGTATACTTAGGATCAACTCTCTGTAAGAATCACACATTATTTTTGTGCTTGTCCAGAGAAATCTGGTAAGAATTCTTTTGCTGTCTTTGAAGTTAGTTTCTAAATTTTTTTAGTTGGTGGCTAACTTCCAAGTATTTAACATGCCTTAAGAAATCAGTGCAGTTTCCTCCAGTTGCTGCATTATTATCACAGGTGAAATTCAAATGAGGAATGCTTCAGTTGGAGGACATTGCCAGCTACATAATGAACCTCAGAATGACTAGTAGCAGGGAACTGTCTTTGAAATACATGGTTATAACTCAGATCTTCTGAAGGTTTAGCTAGTCAAGAAAAAGGAGCTGCTGAAAAACAGCAGCCTTGGAGTTTAATTCTTCTTGTGGTCTTTTCAGGTCATGGGCCAAATTTAACTGCAGGAATAAGTAAGACAGCATAGTCAATTAAAATTGCAATATGTTAGTCTCAAAAAGAGAAAAACAGAATAATGTGGAAGAGCTTTTTCCTCCTGTCATTTTCATAAAGCTAGAAAGATCCAATTAGAGTTTTGACCAAAGAATTAAGGGTGAGTGAGCTGGGAAAACTCCGTTTTGGAATTATGATTGAATAGCAACATTTCACTTTGTATGAATTTGTCTGCAGAGCTGGAGCTCTGGGGAGCAGGAGCCAGGAAATGCAGTACTAATGAAGCCAGATACTGGCAGTAGCTGAGCAGTTCACAGCAGACGTGAGGGCCACAGGATTTAAAAATCAGCTACAATCACTCTTCTGCATAAATGAGACTAGCCAGGGATAAATAGTAATGATAACATCTTGTGTTCTCACTGTAGTTACAGCAGAGTTGCACTGATGTAATTGTGACAAAAAATTAGTCTCATGAATTTGGTATTTGCAGGTGGGAATTCTGATCCAGGCCTTGGAAAATCTCTATGTTCTGCTGAAAAGAACTCAGTATTCATGCTTGGATACCAATTAAGAGTGTTAAGACACTGCTTAATGCTGTTATCCCTTTCTTTGAAACTCGCTGGTATTTTTTCCAGAAGCAGAAATAAATTTAGTCCTTGAACTGTTGCAGAAGTCTGCAGTAGACCAGAAGATTTATCAGGACACCTTTCTGCAAAAAGAACTGAAAAAGTGTTTGAGTTTTTCTCGATTTTTTTTTTTTAATGAAAAGTGGGTGATATATAAAGGAGTAGGTATATGATTCTATACATTCTTTGTTTTTCTTATTCAAATCTTTTACTTTCTGCTACAGATCTTTGGAAGAGACAGGCCTAGACAGACTTTTGATCTTACACAAAATGGCTAGCTAAGGCCCTTATCTTCCTAAGTGTTTCCTTTTGTCGTTGTTTGGGATACTTTTGGCTAAAATTCTTTTAGTGTAAATGAGCCTTTCTTTAGGAAAGGTTTTCAGTTACATATGATGTCTCACTTTCAGTGGAGTAGTAGTTAGGGAATTGGACTGGAAAGATGACAGATCCTATTCAGGTTGTCTTCCACCTGTTTCAGAATACTCTGTGATGACAAACTGTATTCTGAATCCTAGGCCCATCATTTCAACACCCAATCAAACACCAGAATGCCTTTTGAATGGGAAAGTTTGGCTCTTGACACCCAATTCCTTCCTGGCAATATTTCCAACAAAAAATAAAAATGTTGAAAGCTTGAAAATTGCTATAGAAACAAAATACACGCTCTGTAGACAGCTCTGCCATCTGTGCTTCAGGTTCCCTAAATAAGTATTTCTAAAAGCTTGCACAGTATTTAAACTGTGTCAGAGTAGTAGATAAAAAAGGTTTTTGTAGTCCATGTGGTTATTTATTTATTTATATCAGGGGTGCCTAGAAAGTAAGAAGAAGTATTGCTTTGCTTTTAAATGTGTTTGTGGGTGCATATGTACACAAAATTTAAAAGAAGTGGTAAAAAATAAGTGAAGTTTCATGTGTTATGAAGCCAGCAGATATATATCTTTGGCTCAAAAGAATTAAATCTAATCTCCTAGTGGGAATTTTTGAGTTTTTCAAAAAAACTTTAATTGGAGACTGCTGTTCTAAACACAGGACACCAGAACAGCCAGTGACACTGGGATTCAGATGCACTCTGTGTACCTACTTCAGCCTTTAAAAATGTTACATCACTGTAGTCTGAATTAGAGCTATTGTGGGAGCTAAGAGGAAGTCAGTACCAAGAGAGTTATGATTTTACATAAACAGAAGATTCTCTAGACAGAACTTTGAGTCTGCAGGAAATGGTTATGAGAAAAATTTTCTCACAGGAATTAGGCTAAAGATGTTTATAGGCTTTTTCATGTGTTATGACATTTTTGCTCCATAACAAAGCTGGTTTTGCTGAAAACATTTAGACACACTTACAGATAAGTAATGGATTACATTCCTCTTGGAATGTGTGTTTGTGTGATTTAAGTATTATCTTGAGTTTATTCCAGAAAAAAATGGAGAGCAGAGGATAATTTATTAGCAACATGCTAATAGAGGGAAATATGGATACAGTAATAACAAAAGTGGAGGATACCTTAGACAAAACAATTTGTACATGATGTCCTGCTTGACTGACCTGATGTCCTTCTATGACAAGGTGACCTGCTTCTTGGATGAGGAAACACTGTGGATGTTGTCTGCCTTGACTTTAGTAAAGCCTTTGGCACCATTTCTCACGGCATTCTCATGGAGAAACTGGCTGCTCATGGCTTGGATGTGTGTACGCATCGCTGGGTAAAAAAATGGCTGGATGCCTGGGCCCAAAGAGTTGTGGTGAATGGAGTTAAATCCAGTTAGTGGCCAGTCACAAG
Source organism: Tringa tobata (assembly GCA_033628505.1). NCBI lineage: Eukaryota > Metazoa > Chordata > Aves > Charadriiformes > Scolopacidae > Tringa > Tringa tobata. The sequence continues at coordinate 8,677,482 of JAHREE010000101.1, forward strand.
TGGTTTCCGGTGGCCCTCAGTATTGGGGTCAGCTCTGCTTAATATCTTTATCAAAGATCTGGATGAGGGGATTGTGTGCACCCTCAGTAAGTTTGCAGATGACAGAAAGTTGGGAGGCAGTGTTGATCTGCTTGAGGATAGGAAGGATCTGCAGAGGGATCTGGACAGGCTGGATCGATGGACCAAGGCCAATGAGGTATGAGGTTCAACAAGGCCAAGGGCCGGGTCCTGCACTTGGGTAACAACAACCCCATGCAGTGCTACAGGCTTGGGGAATAGTGGTGCCTGGTGAAAAAGGACCTGGGGGTGTTCATCAACAGCTGGCTGAATATGAGCCAGCAGTGTGCCCAGGTGGCCAAGAAGGCCAACATCATCCTGGCCTGTAACGGGAATAATGTGGCCGGCAGGACTGGGGAAGTCCCCCTTGTACTGGGCACTGGTGAGGCCCCGCCTTGAGTACTGTGTCCAGTTTTAGGCCCCTCACTACAAGTAAGACATTGTGGTGCTGGATCATGTCCATAAAAGGGCAACAAAGCTGGTGAAGGGTCTGGAGCACAAGTCTTATAGAAACAGTTGAGGGACCTGGGGTTGTTTAGCCCGGAGAAAAGGAGGCTGAGGGGAGACCTTATCACTCTCTACAACTACATGAAAGGAGGTTGTAGCAAGGTGAGAGTTGGCCTCTTCTCCCAAGTAACAAGTGATAGGACAAGAAGAAATAGCCTCAAGTTGTGCCAGAGGAGGTTTGGATTGGATATTAAGAGAAATTCCTTTACTTCCTTCACATCAAGCATTGGAACAGGCTGCCCAGGGAAGTGGTTGAGTCATTGGAGGTATTTAAAAAACATGGTTCTTAGGGATATGGTTTAGTGCTGGACTTGGAAAAGTGAAGTACCTTTCTTATTTAAAAAAATAGTTATGTGTCATATTGCTGTTTGGCCACTATCAAATTAGTGGATGATTACAGTCCAATTTCTTGTCATATATCTATGTTCACACGGTCAGTATTGTATTTGAATCAATTTGGTGGTTCCGCAGCAATGACAGCAGAGGATAAATTTTGAAACAATGTAGAATAGTGCAGGACTTGGCTAAGATAGACAATTTCTGGACAAGAAGAAATAGAAAATCTGCTTCTGCTAATATTTCAAATCAACCAGGTCTTAGTAGATTTTTCTTTTATTTACATATCTTTGTTTATTCTTTACTCTTTCCTGTAGTTGTGTGCAGCAAAGATCACATTTGCAAATCCTCCAGTGACATGTAGATTATCTCAGAAAATGAACTTAATCGAGGTGTTAATTTCCTCTTGGTGAAGGGAGGAGTAATTGGATACGATAACAGGAATCGTGATACATCCTGGATTTGGACAGACATCTTTGAAAGGGTAGAGTGAGTTGCAAGGTAACTCAGTCCACTGAGAAAAAGAAAAGGAAAAAAAGCTTTTATGAACTGAGAGCTACGTAGACATTGGCAATATATAGAAAATATGTCTTTCTTAAGGGAGGGGGAGTAAGGGGTTGCATAGCTTATTTGCTCAGTAAATGTTATTGTGTATACTATCCTAATTGTTTAACAGATGGATCGGTAAATGTTTCTCTGTGCTTGGGCAGAGCTTGAATTCAGAGAATTCCTCAATGCTGTTTCTGAAAGCCAGTTTTTGAACTCGCTGAACTGCATTATCTGCGTTGCTTTGCCATTTGTAATTAGTCATTCTACATTAGCACATAGTGGAGAAATCGCTATAGAGTCTTACAGCGTAATGTAGTCAGTAGTGTTACCAATAATAAAATGAAGTTTCTATTATAAATTGGATTGAATTTGGGGTGGCTTATTGTCTAATATGCAATTTCAATGCGAGTGGCACTTTTCTTTTCGCTTTAGCTTCACCATGTGCAACATGAAATTATTGTAACTGGTTATTGTATAGGACCCATTCCCATCATCATGAAGATCTCCTTCTCAAACTCTTTGACTTACAAGCAATTTCTGTAAGACACTATGGTTTCTGTTGCCAAAAATATGTTTTATATGCTGCTTGTATATCCAATTGTAAATGAAGTTTTGCCTAAATATACATCAAAGAGGCCTATGCCACCGATGACTTGTGGGACTTTTTTGCACTGCATGGAAAGAAGAAACTGGCCAATTTCCTTCCTTTAGAGTGCTGTTTTCTGACCATAAATTTCACCAAATAAGCACACTGTTGCCAAGTTGGCTTTGAAAATGCCTAAATTCTACCAATGCAACTTATAGGAAGTCTTATGTTAATCTTTATAATTGAGATCTTTCCATCTGTTTCCTTTCAATGACATTACTGAACACATTTTATTAAACGCATGGGTATACACAAACACCCTCCTCCCCGACCCTCTTGATTCTCTTTATTTTTTTTTATGCATGGACAAACCTTAGAGTATCCTACTCCAAATGGACCTCTGTACCTTATAATATCCCATTGCTACTGGTATTCTAAGACTCGAATACAAAACTCCAGTTTCCTGTTTTATCTTTTAGAACATTGAAAAATGAAGTATTAGAAAGCTTTAGGAAACAAACATTTTTGGTTGTTAACAATATTTTTATTCATATGTTACTGCTGGAAATGAGAGGTTATATATTTTTTATCTAATTATTCATGACTAGAAAGCTAATAAAATTTGGAATTATCTTGAGTAATACAGAATGGCAGATTTGCAGAATAAAGAAGCAAGCTTCTCCCTTGTGAGGTCTCCAGAGAGAGCGTAACTGATCTCTGCTTGCCTGAGTGCGATCCATAAATCTCCTCTTTAGTTTGCTTTGATACAAAACTGCCCTGGTCCTTGCCCAATTGAGGATTGCAGGGAGTGAGAGCTTGCTCTGCACTGAGCATGGAGACAAATGAGTCTAATATTGGGACTTAATTTTTTACCTTCACAAAATTTTGTTGTCATGAGAAAATATAGTTACTTATTCTTGGGTGTGAAACTTGTCTGTGTCATTCTAAGCTAGAACAGGCTCAGCCGTGTGTCTGTATTTTGGTCTGACTTGCTCAAGAAGCCTCAGCACACCACACAAAGCTCCTCTGTCTCTAGGTTGAGTAACAGCTATACGATACTCCCAGACATACCTTTCCTAGCCACATGACATATTGCCATTCCAAGTACTGAAAGACTGTATATTTCTCTTTCCTGTTATTATAAATTCCATGCAAAAACTGAACTGCAGAAATACAGTGAGGTATTTGCCAGAGGCTTGAACCCAGGAGAGAGGGTTTTTCTGGGATCTCTTTTGGCAGTTTGGACATCTCCACACACTCAGGTGGCCCTCAGGAGACGTGTGGAGATCTGCACTCAAAACAGGGGTGCAAGAAAGAGAACTGTTTTTATGCGCATAAGAGGTAGTGACCTGAGGTGGCCCCTGTAAATCAACAAAAATGTGCAAAACGTTTTGGTTGCATGAGCAGAGAGAGAGCTTGAGTCATCTAGAAAAGTAAGGGTAAAAGGAATATGTCAGATGGAAGACAGCAGGGAGTGTGAGCAGAGTGGGAGAGGAAAAGCCCAAAATGGGAGCTAGGTGCAATGGGCTCCAAAAATGAGAGATGCCAGGGAAAGAAGAAAAGGGGGTGTGTGTAAAATTCATGGCAGAATCTCCATTAGGATTTCTATTTAGGGAAGCCAAGGCAGAAAATAACTTGACAGGGGTAAGGATAGAAGAAGTATAAAAAAAAATTTACCAAAAACCTTCGAGAGTCCCTCAGTCAGACCTTCATTTGCTGCAAGAAAAGTGATGAGATTCTGGAGGCAAGAGTAATTATGCCTTCCAGAGGAGAAGACAAAATCCCTAGAAGCTTGTGGAACAAAATTAACATGGAAGACAGATCAAAAATTACCACAAAGCTCAGAGGGATATGGGAACTGTTACTGATCTAAAAGAGAGGGAATTATCCAGGGCAGTTTATGTGTTCCTGGTGTGAAGCCAGAGAATGGGATTTATCTGTCACAGAGCAGCCTTACCAGTGTAATTAGTTTCACGAGCAATTCTTGCAGGTCCACCGATTACAGACACCCTCTCCTGGGGCTCTTTCTAACTGTCATTGTCTCCTGTTTATGTCCCCACCCCTTGCCCCAGCCCATCCCTCTGAGTGGCAGAAGGATCAGCTCAGGCTTTACGACTAGGAAGAACCTCTCTCTGTTTGTGCTGTTCCTGCTGTGGCTGTACAGCTCCTACCTAAAGTTTGGCACTGAAAGCAATATTATATGTAAATGGTAGAGTTTGAATAGCAGAGTAGGAATCTGCAGCCATTTCGAACAATCTCTGAACTGTCATTTCTCTTGCATCTTTCTTGAGGAAGGTTCAGAAAGTGCTTGTCTTCAGAGACAATCTACTTGCCCATCACTTTTCGTGAGGGTTAGTAATGATTAGTATCCAGATTTTGTCTTTCAGAGCTAAAATGCCTCCTGTTTCATCCTTTTGGTTTAACGCTTGATACTTTTTGGAATTCATGTTCATCATTGCTATGTCAGGTTATGATAGCTCGACTGCAATCCCATTATTTGCATATTTCGTTTCATTCAGTTAGGTTCCAGATTCAGATGCTCCACCTTTTTTGGTCTTTGAGAAAAATTAAGTCTGTTTTTGGTGGAAGGGTTGCTGCTATGAGAAAAACTACCTGCAATATTTTAAAATGTGTCTCTAAAAGGCAAATTCTGTTCTTGTTTATCTTATAGATCAATATTTAAAGTTTAAGTAAACAGTATTTGGGGTGAACAATTCTCTGCTTTGATCTGACTCCCCTAGGATGAGATTCTCCATTTGGGTGACTTGAAAGAAGGAAGATTAATTTCAAGGGAGCAATGGTCACTGTCCATTCAAACTTGCTTTGTTTGTACTCCTCTGTATCTGAGGGTAAAGAAGCTAGCAGACATTATATAGGAGAGAGGAGAAAATGTGAGACCATAGTATATGAAGGCCTCCCTGCTGCTTATGTTTGCCCGCAGCAGAGTTGCTGTTAATTTATACCAATGTACACTTGCCAAATTCAGGGCACAAGTTGGTTTGCAGAAGGGCAAGACCTAGTTACACCAATGGGAGCAGAAAATACAGCTATCTAGGCTTACAGTTAGATATTCAGCTGTAGATGAAAAGAGGATTTACCAAATCCCGGAGTCCCAACCAACATTCTGGCTTAGGCTTTGTCTATAGTGCATGGCTGGTCTGAAACTGTAACTAAACTTCAAACTGTCAGAGTCTTGGACCATAATCGTCCTTCTCTAGCGTTAAAAAGCCTTCAAAGAACTTGGATCAGAAGAAAGACAACTTGACTGTGTGAGATCTTCCTTTTGTAATGCAGCTGGAACAGATGTCCGCCTGCTTAAGACTGGGCTGAGGGGGGGAAACTGACAGCAGAGAGAGTAAAGAACTTCCAGACAACTGAACTGTATCTGATGATATGAAGATGCCTCTCATGAGTTACAATGGCAAAAAGTTTAGTTTAAATCACTATGGATCATAGTTCAGTCCATGTAGTTGTACAAAAGAAAATAATTTTTTTTCTTTTCCTTTTCCATGACAGCAGTACTGCCAAGAAAGCTTTTCTATATTAAGAAGAGTTAAACCTGGAGCTAGGGACAAGAGAAAATAGATGTACCTTATGGAGAGTCTTGCTTCTTCTGTTAATGGGAAAAAAATAGATTTCTTTTACTGCAGCTGCTGGCCTAGCTATTCAGACCAGATGTTTTTTACTTTCAGAGGAATGTTACCAGTTTCTCAGCCACACAGTATTTTGAGTAGGTTGCATGTGAATGCTGACTTTGATCTATGGTATGGTACCAGCAAATTTGTTTACAGGAAATTATATTCCAAACAGTACCATTAAATGTTGCTGAGTCTGATGGACAGAAAAGTATTCTTCACGGAAAAGAATTCTTTTGTCCTGATGGACAGGAAAGAATTCTTCACGGAAAGAGTGGTCGGGCATTGGAATAGGCTGCCCAGGGAGGTGGTTGAGTCACCATCCCTGGATGCATTTAAGAGACGATTAGATGTGGTGCTGAGGGATATGGTGTAGGGGAGGACTTTGTAGAGTAGGGTAGATGGTTGGACTCGATGATCCCAAGGGTCTCTTCCAACCTAGATGATTCTATGATTCTATGATTCTATGAAAAGCTGCATAGACTTATGAAATTCACCCTTCAACAGAGCAGAAACAACCTCAGTGGAGTAGAGTGGGGTAGAACATTGTTGTACAAATGTACATGTTCCTATCGGAAACACACACATTTCGTGTTTGATTGTGTCTTTTCTCTTGTCTCTCAGATCAGATATATTGCACACAACTTCTTCATAAGATGAGTTCACTGGACACAATTGAAATTATATATTTATGTAGGCACATACTGAGTACATACAACTACACTGATGAGTGAGCAAAATTTGCAAAATACTAAATTTGTAGAGCCTATTCTTCAGGGGGTTTGATGTATGAAAAGTTTTAGAGAATGGTTATAGTTGTTTCTCTCTTCTTAGAAAGGGATGTAGGAAATTAATATCAGTTTCCAAATACAATAAGTCTCAAATATATTTCATTAGAATGTGGCCATTTGATTTAATTCCCTCAGAGTCTGTTACGAGCCAACCTTTCTTCCTTTCCCTGAAAGCACCAAAAAAATGTTTTGGAAGCATAGTGACAGTCATGCCTTTAGATTTGTATTGAGGGTGAGTTGTGCTGTGGTGTCTGATTTATGACTGACCCTGATTTCTGACAGACCAAGCAGCACACGTTTACTTGTATGGACACCAGACTCTTATGTTGACAAATTTATCTGAACATGGAATCTCTTCTGTCACCCTTTTTCTGCTCTTTTTTTCTGATTCTTTGCTTCAGGAGTGGACATTTTTCATTTCCCCAAGCAGGTCTCTATAAATATTTTGATGGAGCAGTCAGATCTTTTCTGGCTGTCTTCAAGAGATGTAGTGATTTCATCAATTACTTCCCTTCATCTGATGGGAATTCCTGCTCCCTCAGCTGCTGTGATGACATGTGCTAAAGGTCCCAGAATTTGACCCTATTTTTTCTCTAAGACAACTCTGTTGCCTGACTCCAGACTACAAAAGTTTCCTTCACTGTAAGAGAGGTTGAGTGGACTCGTAAGAAGGAACACAAGGTCCCTGACAATGTGGGCACTGATGCTGTGTCATAGCACCTCCTGGCATGCTATGGAGTCAGGATCCAGAATCAGTCAGCTTCAAGCACTTTTCTGCAGGAGCACACTTATACCTGTACAGAAAGAGGATCCTGGATCACCACACTGTCTTTGGAGTGACACGTGCTACTGTGTCTTCTGCCACCAGAGCAGTATCAGGGCATAAAAACTCTTCACTGAATGATTTTCATGGGGACACTGACGAAGCCTCTTCCCACACACAACAGACCATGAAATAATTACAGTGCCCTAGTGGCATGTCGTTATAAATACAGACAGTACACCTAACTGAAAAATGGGGATGGAAAATTACAATTTTTCAACTGCTTATTCCATGCAGTAACAATCTGGTCTTTGATTAAGAAACATCCCAGAAACAAACAAATGGGTTGTACAAAGGGTCAGTGAAACTTACAGCACACTCTCTCGTGCCCCAAACAAGGAAACTGAAAAATAGGATTTTTGTTGTAATTACTGCTGTCTATCTGAATATTTCTTAATGCAGTATGTACGATATTTTCTGTAAGAATACAGCTTTTCAAGATAATGCTTTCCACTAAAGATGGCCCTGAGCCTGGACCTCACTCTTCCAAGCTCTATGGGGAAAGAAAGTGGGTGGAGATCATGATCTAAAACTAGATCCATGGCCACATTTTGCAAATGACCTCTCTCTGAAAAAAGACTTGAATGCCTCTAAACTTTGAAATGTTGGTGCTAAAAATCTAGAACTGCCTTCTGCTTTTGTGGCTGGGATTTTTTCCTTTTATTCTTCAGTCCTGACTCTCTCTTACACCATCTTTGAAATGTAAAAGAGCCCTCAATTTATGTTCCAGCATTGTTAATAACTGCTCATTGTAAAAGCATAGGTCAGCATGGAAGCAAAATTGAGCGAAGTCTTGTTCAAAAAGATAAGTTCATATGGCAGGTACAGCACGTGTGCTTACCAGTCACAATTGCCTCTAACTCTAGCAAGCAGATTGCAGTTGCAAGAGCTGAATTGCTGTAACTTGGGATAGTTCCACAAATTTAAGTGGTGCTGCTTTGATTTATAGCAACAGGGACCTGGTCCTCATTGCTTTGCATGAGAAGAATAACATATCTCCTGCATATACTATATTTTCCTGCATATAACATTTTTGATTACCCTATATTCATTATTACTGAAAAGGGCTGGTAATCCAAAATCACAGCTTCTAAGGAGGCTAGGGCTATTTTGCCAAGAACAACACCATATACCAGCTTTTACTTCAGGATGAAACCTGTTAAGTATCTAACAGATTTGTTTTTCATCAAAATAGAGTTAATATATTATATGTGGCCCTTTAAAGGCTACATGGTTTCTGAAAAGGGCTCTTTTGGGATCAAATTGCATTCATTGCAGAACTTGATATAGAGATGGTGAAGCTCATTAAATAGCTTTATGGCATGTAGTCAATGCCACTACTACCACGAGACTACAAAATTTTTCCAAATTACAATTCCAGGCATATTTTGGTTTCTTCTTAGCAAAAACAAGTGGCACTGTAGGAAACTATAGGCTAAGAAAAGAAGGAAATGGGATGTGTTTCTCCATCTGCTAACTTGCAATAGTATACTGAATATCACCAAAAAAATCATTGAAATGCCAGATCAAAACACAAAAGATAGTATTAGGAATAGGCCATCCAGTTTCAAAAAAGGGTTTAGATTCCAGTGACCTAATTCTGAAGCTGATTGACAATTTCTTTTGACCAACTTCTGCTTTAAAAATGATTAAGTCTTTTTTCCCTTACAATTCTTTATTACATTTAATCTGACATTCTTAATGTTTAACTTAATCACAGTACTTTTTAGTAAATACTAAAGCTTAGGCACTGGAATTGGAACTTAAGAAGAATTTAAGAATCAAATTTAAAACAGTGGTTTCCAAGTCTTCACTTAGTCACTGCTTATAGTTCTTCAGCTATCCATGTAATTTCCAAAATCCCTGGGTAACAAAAATTTTGCTTCTGGACATGGACAGAAGCATTTCAGTTTTTGTTTGTCTGAGTGTTTCAGCATCTATCCCAAACATATTGATAGACTAGCAATTCCATATTTGCTTTGCTATAATGAGGCGATTTTTATTTTAGCTGCCAGGAAGGACTCCAGCTGCCAACTGAAGATTATAAGAATTACAAAAGTACATACATTTTTGGTAGCCTCACCTACATTTGCACGGCCTCCTAAACATTTTGGAAGAAGCTGTCAATACTGAGAGTTATTGTGTTAGAATTCTTCTGCAACTTCTGAGGTTTCTTAGAGGTACCATAATTCTTTTAGGAGCTCCCAAACCTAGTAGCCCAATAGAGGAGAGGCTGCCACAGCTCCGCGTTCGCAGGCCTAACCAGTAGTGAGACTGAACATGTATTCACGATAGAAACACAATGTATACAAATTTACAGATATGTGTGAGTGGTCACACAGATCAACAGAGACAGAAAACACAGCACTCACACAAACACAAAGAGCACCAATGGCTCCTCCTCATTCTCTAGCAGCTCACGATGAAAGCCCATTAGTATAAAATATATAAGTATATACATATATAAGCAAATATAGCTCTGTACTAGCTAGTGTTAGACAGCCAGTCTACCCAGCCAGCTCAGGATCTCCTGATTTCCCAGATGCCTCACACACAGACACACACATGCAGACAGGTCTCTCCAGTGGCTAGCCCAGAACTATGACCTTACCAGTAACTGACCTCCAAATCCCAAGGTCTCTCCAGTACCTGACTTGGACCTCCTGATCCTCCACTAGCCAACTTTCAGACCTCTCTTATTCCTCTGGTATCTAGCCCAGATTTAACAACCATATCAGTACTTATCTTAAGCATTTTATCCCATTTTCTGGCTAGTCTGGCTTGATGTTCAGTAGATTACACACCAACATAAACTCTTACAGAAATGCACACTCTCCAGTCTCTCCAGGTGTTGTCACCCTTCATGCATGGGCCCTAATGCCCCATGGTCTGCCTCCAGTTACTGTACTTAGATATCTGTATATACAAAGACCCATGGAGTAGAGAGCCTCTTACCCATGAGAAGAGTTGGAAATGGAGTTTAATGAGAAGATGGGATAGACTGTGCATGGCTAGACAAGTGTACTGACCAAATGCCAGGTTATAAATGGCTTTTATCCCCATTTTCCTCTTTTCCCACACTTGTTCCTCCTTGAACTCTCCCTTTCCCTATCTTTGGTACTTACCCTAAACATCTTGTAAGTCTTGCACAATCCCACAATGTTCATCCCCTCCATCCCAGAATTACTCTCTTGCCCTTAGGCTAAACCCTCTCAGTCTGAAAGATTTCTCAGAGAGCCTCTCCCATAGACTCACTGAGTCTCCCCAGCAACACCTTCTTTCTTTAAGTAGGTTATTGGAGTTCCCCCATCTACCATTGTGTGTCTCTGCTCCTTCATGTTCATGGAGACAAGCCTGCAATCACATTACTTAACAAATTCCTGTGTCTGAGGGTCTCTGGAAGATTTTTCTGAAAGTCTGATACAGATAATTGGAATGGAAGTGCGTCAGGATGCTAACAGATGGAGGAAGCAAAATACAATTGCAGCTTAGTTAATCCATTGTAGTTCCATTTGGTGCACAAATTAGGGCAATATTTTTTTTTTACCTGAAAAACAGTTACAAAAGAGTAATGCTTTTAAAGGTAAAATCACATTTCTGCTTATTCAGCCAGGAAAGAACAGATGAGTTAAGACAGATGGCAATGGTAAATCATGAAATTTGAGAAAATTATAGGAAAAGAGATAAAACAGATTTGAAAAATGTTTGATTGCTTTGTATTGTTTTACCAGTGTAGTGAAATGGCGATGGAGAGCTGCAGAGGGGTGGCTCACTGTGGATGATATATATTACAGCTGCCATTAGTTCAGAGACTATCTCTAGGATGAGAATGTGATATCAGGAAATGCAACATAACATTCAAAATTGTGTTTTCCTATGCATGTAAATTTGGATTTTATTTCTGAAACTCTGATCAGTGAAGTGTAACCTTATTTTTACCCTGGGCCTGCTGTTATGCTCTGGGAGTAAGAGATGATGACTTTGATTAAGTGTCTGCTGCAAGCTGTGAAAACTGAATGCCCAGCCCATGGGTTACAACAGTAGCTCCTACTAGCTGAAAGCATAGTTTAGAGTTCCAGTCATTTTGTTTGCTTAAGAATGTCTTTCATGTTGCAGTGATAATGTTGGCACACATTGCTGAGAATTAAGAAGATAGGGAGCACAGTTTGTTTTATTGACTGTGGAAACCTGTTTTTTGAGGGAAATTTTTAGAAATAACCTGTGGACATGACTGAGTCAGGACTGTAAGATTCTAATCCCAACTCTGCTACCAAGCCACAGGCACGGCACGGCTACCTTGGGACAGACACTTCAATGGGCTCAAGTTACCAGAAATGCAGGATGCTGAAACCACACCATTGCAGTAGTCCAGACACCGTTTGCCTGAGTTAGTCTGCTGTTGGGCCCAGGCTAATGTGCCCAAGCTCTCAGGCAGGGTTATTAAAAAGGGTGCAGTTCAAGGCCAGCTTGGCTCAAAGGCCTGGCCTGTGGTGGCTCTTGTCCTCTAGGAGCAGGTGTCTTGTCACTGTGATCTGGCTGCCTCTGGTCCTGGGCTCAGTGCAGGCTGAATGAACTCAGGTCTGCCCACACCCTGTGGTGTAGAATGGCCTTCATACCCTTAGGATTTCTTTATCCCACTGACACCACTTTTTGAAACCTGTGTATTTGAATATTGAGAGTTTTTATACATAGGTGCAGTGACAAAATATGTAATGCATATATAATGGTTAAACTAAATCCCAAGTCTGACTGACCTTTACAGATTTAAATATGGCTAGGAACCTGGTTCTAAATTTTGCAGCTAGAAATCATATCTGTTCTTTACATTACTACTATAGCATCTTATATTTACTTTAAGTATGCAAAGATATAAAATTAATTTTTGAAAATGGTCATATCAGTGACCATAAATTCAGTGGTTTGGATTTCCTGTTGGATGGTCTTGGACATGAAGCTGAACTTCTATGCAGGGAGCAGGTGAATGAAATACACAAATAATCTTGATACAAGATTCATATGCTAAGCAAAAGAAAAGGATGACTCCTGAAATAATTATGTTGAGTTTTATGCTATTATTGGTATTAAGAACTATGTAAACAGCAAAAAGGTTCTAATCTGACTTTGAAACCGATTCCATTAGGAGTTATACAAACACATGGTAAGAGACAGCCCTTCCATCAAAGACTTTACAATCTTCCATCAGGAGTTTTATTAAGACCCACTTCTTCACACCATTTTTGAGACAGAGAGGCAGCCAGCCCTGTGACTGCAAATCTAAACATAGAATGCTTTATGAATAACTTCTTTGAGAGCAGTGCTTCTAAAGGTGCAACACGATGTTGAAAATTTAAACAAAAAAAGAAAAAAAAAAAGGGAGAGGCAATTATAAACTACTTATATGTTTTAACCAAGGTCCCAGTACAAATTCAAGGAGGAATAAAAGGTAAGGGTGAAAGACTAAAGACATGAAAAGCTTTAGAGAATGTGATAAGAATTGAATGAGAAACATCATAAGAAGGGTGAGGGTGGAAGGAGAAAATGAAGTAAGAGGCAAGGGTAAGAGTGACTACATACTCTAAGGTGTATATTCATTTTCTGTTGCATTTAACAGGCAGGAAATTTTTGGCATTATTCAAATAAGAAAAGAATTCTTTGTTCATTTAAATATGAAAATTTATAATATCACCAGCATGCCAACCTCAGAGCTGCTAGAGAGAGATGGGAAATACATCCATCAGTAAGATAGGTATGAAGGTTTCTAACTAATGAAGCAAAATGAATGATTGCTAGCTCTAGTCCTATGGGACTATACAGGGAAGCAGAATTAGAACAGAGGTCTGGGTTTTCAGTTTTAGCACAGTTGTTCTTTTGAAGTTTATTGCCATTTTCCAGGCATTTTCTGGATGAAATATGGATTTTTTTTCCCATAAAAATATTTTTCAATCTTGATTTTTTTGAAAATAAATTTTTCAGACAACATTTTAAATATTTGATCATTTGGTATACATTTCGTTCAAATTTTTCATATTTTTCCTCCACAGCTATATGGGAAAGAGGCATTAGTCAGAGAAGAACTTACTTTTTGGAGCTGGACTTTGTGGCAGGTAGGTTTTCTGACAAACTCTGTAATCATAGAATTCCCACATATGCTTGAGCTCTTCTGTGGCTGAAAGTTATCCAAGAGCAAGACAACCAGAACTGTCGTGTATTCAAAAGGCAATTGGACAGTCAGGCAGCAAGGGTGAGAGCTGAAGAAGTCTAGGTAGTTGGCTAAGGGGTGGGCGGAAGGATAGTCTGGCACTCCTCCCGTTTCTTCCTTGCTGATCGTGTTCAAATGTGCTTTTTCCTTACATTAGACACTCAGATTTTCCCTTTCTTCTTTTTAACCTTAAAAGCCACCTCACTTTTCCTTGACTGTCCCTTTTTCTTGGCCCTAGTATTCTTCCAAAGCAGAGCAGTTTAAGTCTGAAGAGGCCAGTGGTACTGTTACCTCACAGTAAAGTGGGTAAGAAGGAAAGGAGAATCAGGATTTTCAGGATCAGCCTAATTAATACACAGCTTCTTCAATATGCCTCCTTCAAGAGGTCAGACTCTTTGAGGAGGAAAAAGCATTATTTTTAATTGATAATGGAGTCGTAAATTATTCCTTTATTTCTGGAAACAAAATGTTTCCAACTCTCTCTTTTCCTTAGCTTTAAAAAAAATGAATAAAGCAGTATGTATTTAGAAAGTCTTTAACAAAACACTTCACTGCCAGCTGTTGGATTAGCCAACAAAATAACATTTGTAAAAACTGACTTAATTCAAAGTTCTTAGTTTGGAATGCTGTTGTGCAAGTCTGTCATGAAGTGTGGGCAAATGTTAAAAAAAATGTTAAACAGTGATATTCACTACAGGAAAACAAAACGAAAAAAAGAATGAGATCTGGATTTTTGTTCAACTTGCATGATTATTTAAATAGACATCAGATAACATACGAGGGAGCAACATGCCCAAGGCTTAAGTAACTTTGCAAATAGATTAAAGATTAGAATAATAGACAATATTCTTCACATTTAGAAAAAATTGTACCAATTGTTGTTCTCTGGATTTACCTCAGACTCTCTTTACATCAGAGAAAGTCTGTTTTATCTCCTCTTGAAGATATGCCCGATCTTCTCTATGCTAGAGAAATGCCAGAGAGTCCCTGTTTGCAGATCTCTTATGTCAGATGCTGAGAAAAAGAAGGCTGGTTTGCACAGTGACCATCCACAAAGACCGATATTGGCCTTGCCAAAGAATGTATGACACTAACTGATGGCTTCTGCAGTGTCACGGGAGATGATTCAGAGAGACTCCGCAGCAAAGGTACATGCAATAGAGGGATCCTGTGCACACAGGCAGGGTATGTCTGCCGTGCACACAGAGTAGTTCTGATCTGTCTGATATTAGACCTATAGCACTGTCAGGGGGCCCTCTCCAAAATTATAGAAACAGAAAATTCAGTCCACGTTTTCTTGTCAGTTAGAGCCTTTTTTTAATCGCTAGTAAAAGGAACTTTACCAATAAAGCTGTAAAAAGTAGGAAAAGAAACTTCAAATTTTCAGAGGAATCTGCACTGCGACAGAGCTAATACTGATTCTATAGTTCCCTCCTTGCCCTTTGATCAGCTTAGATGCTATGAAGTGTGCTTGGGGCTATCTGCTATTGCACTTACTACTGGCATAATAATCACTATAACCTGAATGAAGAAGTTATTTTTGGCTTTACCTTAAGGATCTCAAGTACAAAAATGACTTGTGAAGATTCTATGAGACACTGAAACAGGTCAGAAAATCATGTACATACAAATTCAGGCTGGAATGTGAAGGTAAAGACATGGGTATTTGTTACTACTGCACGACATATGTAACTAGTGTCAAGATTAACCACCTTAATACATAGTAAATTATTTTTCTTTTCAAATCAAGGAACATATCTACATAGGTTAGACTCTGAATAAAATGTCTTCCAGAAATGAGTCTTCACTGTGCTAAGAGACATAGCACAGTTACTATGTATGAACACTGGAAAATGACATTTTCTTTCTTCCAGTTTGAGAATATGAAATTCTTATGTTGAGCATCCAGGATTGGAAGAGCATTTGTCAGGGAAAAGCATATGGGTTTTCACACAGGACTGCACAGTAGCCTATTATGACCATCAGACTGCTGACTAAATGCAGAGAATGTAAAATTTGAAAAGTAGTTATAGGGCTACAGTTGAATAGCCAATTTGGGAATTGAAATTTAGTGTCGAAAGTGTTTTTTACCTGGGCACCATATTCTCCTGCCACTTGAAATGAATAACTGACATTGACTTTTTAAAGATTGCTTGTCTCTAAAGTGGGAAAACAAGGCCTTTGGGTATACAGTGCTTACCACAAATCATAGGCATGCTCTGTTCTTTGTTTTCTCAAGCTTGCCATCTCCTTCTTTAACCATTTACCCGTGTTAATTTTTTTTTTATTAATGCTGAATATTCATAGGTAGAAATTATTCTACAAGTGATGAATTTTGCAAGTGAAATTCTTATTCCCTGCCCAACTTCATAAGAAAACAAGACTGTAAGGATCTCCAGAGAGAAGCAAAAGCCATTGAATTTAGTGCATGGTTATAACTGAATATTTTTATACTTAAACGTACACATCTAAAAACACCATTCACACTGCATTTTTCACTTCGTTTCTTGTTCACTATATTGTCTTCTAAATCAATAAAAGGACAATGGTGGGAAAATTTGGTTTACAAATTTAAGATAAATGTAATACTAATCCAGGAGACAGGAAGAGACAAAAGTGTATAAAAAGATGACAAAAAGGAGAACAAAGAAGGTGGGTATTTCCAGTGTCCAAATGTATGAGACAAGTATTAGAAAAGCAGAAAAATCTCAAAAAGGATATAAGAATATAAGAAACAAAGGTAAAGTGATGAGACATTCTGTTATAGATGAGTGAAGATGTCATACTCTTAATGTATGTTTAACTAAAGATCAAATTATATGATCTTTTGCAATAGGAATAAAAGACCCTTAGACTCCATATAGATAGATTATATGAGCAAAGTAGCTAAATTAATGAACTGAGGAAAAGCAGGTTGATTAATCTTTAGCTGTTATGACTGTGGTGACGATTTGATAGCAAGCCAAGAAAAGCAAACATCATACGGAGCTCCTATTAAGATTTCTAGCTGAGAAATGATGTTGAGGTGCAATTTTAATTAGGATTGTGAGTGAAAGGCAGCAGAAAGTATCTTTCACTTTTAGGAAGTGATGAGTATGAAACATTTTCCATATTAGTTAGGAACAGAGTCTAGTATTACGTTCATTGAAGTTTACCCATTTTCATTTTGTTGCTGAATGTTTTTTTTTTTTTTTCATACTGTGAATATCTTTCTGAGTATTCATTGGACTATTATTTTAAACCTTCTTTCTCAAGGAAAGAAGGGTGTCTGAAAGGCAACTGAGCAGGAATAACTTTTTTCCAGTGACCAGAGAAATCTAGCTTATCTGAGTTGAATGTTTGAAAGACTGTTCTTAGAGAAAATGCCTTTTTTATATAAATAATTAGGTATAAATTTACTTGTAGCTTAGAAATCTAAAGGACTTTTTTAAAAGTTTATATTTATTAGGGAACAGTATGTGAATGCCAAGCCCTTCATTTACCCCTTGGTCATATTAAATGATTACTTCTGTGAAATATGGTGTGGTGGGTTGACCTTGGCTGAATGCCAGGTGCCCACCAAGCTGCTCTATCATTCCCCTCCTCGTCAGGATGGGTGGAGAGTAAATAAGATGGAAAAAAATCTCATGGGTCAAGATAAAGGCAGTTTAACAAAGAAAAAGCAAAGGCCACCTGCAGAAGCAAAGGAAAACAAAAGATTGATTCTCTACTTCCCATCAGCGGGCTATGCCCAGCCACTTCCCAGGAAGTAGGGCTTCAGTACACATAGCAGTTGCTCCAGAAGATAAACGTTCTAATAACAAATGCACCACTGCCCCCTCCTTCTCCTTTCTCAGTTTTTATTGCTGAGCAGACATCATATGGTATGGAATATCTCTTTGGTCAGTTGGGGTCAGCTGTCCTGGCTATGTCCCTTCCCAAGATCTTGACCAACCCCCAGCTTACTGGTGAGGGGGAATGTTGGAAGGACAGCCTTGATGCTGTGTGTGCGCTGCTCAGCAGTAGCCAAGACACTGGTGTGTTATCAGCACCTTTCTAGCTACCAATACAAAGCACAGCGCTTCAAGGGCTGCTATGGGGAAAATTAACTCCATCTCAGCCAGATAAGGGTACAGTGCAGTCCTGTCTGCAGTGCAATCCTATATATTAACCACTAAGATTTGGTTACATTAATTTAACTTCTTTGACCTAAGTAGCCGTGATGTAAATTGTTTCAACGGCTTGCTCTCCTTTAACTGCTGGGGATTCTGCAAAGCCTTATCACTGCTGCCTTTGTACTCTTACCCTGAGGAAAGCTGCAGCAACATTGACATCAAGTAGCTAGGAAAACATCTGCATGTGCATTACATTTACTTCTTTGGGTTCAGCTCAGCTAATGAGCTGGCTGCTTCCATGTAAATCAAGTCAACCAAAAACAGTTAATGCTTTCATCAGGTGAACAGTGCTCTGGAGTCTCTTTGAAGCTGGGACCACATTCACTGCAGTGGCTGAATGTTGCCCATATAAACACCCCATCTCAAAGATGTTGTTCTGTTTTTCAGACAGGCTTACAGTTGTTGAGAGGAAGAGTGCCACTGTGCCAGGTACCAGAAACCAGACCAATTTACTTTGGATTCGTGGAAAGGGGGGGAAGAAAGAAAACACCCAACAAAAATCCCACAAGCAGTTTTGGAGACATTAATGAAATAGAAAGCATAAAAAGCTGAGATCACATCTGGGATTTATCACTGTGTTTTGATAAACCTTTGGGCTTAGCCAGCACTCTGTCCTGCACTAGGGATTCAGCAAAATTACAGCACACATGTTGTCAACGGAGTTTGTCAGATCAGCTTTATACTTGAGTGTTTTTGACTGATTAATTGCTCACATAGACAAGTGAGGAGTTCAGAGAAAGGTGGCTTTTTCTTCTTAGGAAAGTTAAGCTTGAGAAGTATTACTAGAGAGTGCAACTGTAATTAAAAGAATGGGAATTGTTAATATGTTTCATTCCTAACTTAAAGGTAACTTGTGGATCTTCTTATAGAGTAATAGATCCAATCTACTTAATATCAAATTGGAATATTGCCACTAAAGGAGTGGTCCATAAAAAAGATGCTTTTAAAATGACTTAGTCTCAGGTTAGTTGTTCAGGGCCTTTCATGGTGCATGAGCTCTGAGGTGCCTAAGCATAGGGCACCAGCCCAATTATCTCCTTCGAAAAGCTAGGGGGAGAGTGCTAGTTAACAACCTTTAGAGTCATTCTTCTATCACTAAATATTTCATTATTTATGCAAAAACATGACAGCTGTGAATTGAGAGCTGCTAACAGCTGTATCCCTAGAATATTCTGTAGGTGAGGGCCCTCTCTGAATGTCTAAATATGCTAAGTTCATGCCCCTTTTCAATCTAGGCAGAGGAATGGCATTAGAAGTCGTCTCATGGAAATGCACGATGGATTCTATTTGAGATTTCACAGGAAATAAGCCAGCAATTTAAGAAAGAGACTTTTTAATAAAAGCACAGTAATTGAAGGCATTACACTCAGCATTTGAAACCCTCTCTAGTCGCTAAAGTAGGTGAAGCTACTGTCTTTACATAAAAGAAGGTCACAGAAATGAATTCAAACTCTGCATGGCTAGTGAAGGACCTCATCTCAAACTTCTGAGTACACATAGCTAAGTACTGGACTGTGCTCCCAGTGCTGTCTACATGTTGTANTCTGAGTACACATAGCTAAGTACTGGACTGTGCTCCCAGTGCTGTCTACATGTTGTAGACTGTGATGGTTTAATGAAAAAAGGATAGATAAGCAGTCCCTCTAGTTTTGTCTGAGATGATGTGGGACAACATCACCATCTTTACTCTAAATAACAAAGGGTAGTTATTGGCCTCCTGAGAGGATACAAATATAAGAGTCTATCAAAACTAAGCACACAGAAATTGAAATTGTTGCTTTGTTGCTCATTTGAATGTATTTTTTATCTTTCTGGTTTTGGATAGTTTCTGCCTCTGTGTCTATTTAAAATGTGCTTTAATTCTCTGCTTCCTGTTGGCATATAAACACCAGAATTGGCTTTAATCTTCCCTTGCATAATTTAAGGATGTAACTTCTTAAGTCTTTTACTAAAGATATGATATTGAGGTCTTACATCATACTTAGTCTTTTGAAAGTGCTTTTCTTCTTCCACCATAAATTCTAAAATGTGAAAAGCACAAGTGGAAGTCCATGGTCATTTAACCATCTGTCATGACCATTTCAGCATTATGTTCCAGGTCACAGTCCCTGTCCTGTGAGACTACATTCCTTCTTTACTATTGCTGCGTGTTTCCATTTGGCTGTGTTTTCAAACATGCAGTTCCCACAAAGTAGCTTGAGAAAACCATGCAGATTACACCATGTAAGTGGCCTGTTGCTTTCTGCACATACAAATTCTTGGTCTTTGTACCTTTCTTGAACTTCACTGTATATCATTTTGTCTTTTGTTCAGATAATTTATGAAAGATATTCAACAGTATTTGACAACAGTCTATCCCCATTCAAAACCTTCTTAGAAATACCTATCCTGTTGGATAAGTACAATATGAGATCTTGGATAAGTACAATATGAGTTCTATCAGTTAATTAGTTTTTAGCTGATTTTACATGTGCTTTGTTGATTCTGAATTCCTCTTAGAAGAGTTTAATATTATATCAAACTAGGGGTCTCCAAACTGTGTAGTGGCAGGTTCTGTCTTATGTGGAGTCATAGTAACTGGTATTAACAGTGCTATTATTTTTTACATTTTTTACCTATATGGCTCCTATCACATACTAAAATGCAATTTTAAGGATATCGCCTGCATCAAACATACTTTTCCTACAAGGTGTCAGTTCACAAGCAGGTTTTTTTTTAGAACTGAATTTTCTGCTTGCTTAGATGAGAATAGTTGAGGGGAAAAAATGTAGCTAACATGGTAATACAGCCAGTTAAACTGCAGTTTTGGTTACAAGTATATGATATGCTCTATATTTACCAACAGTCTTGTTACCGATGCATGTGCCATTATATGCTATTTTGCTTTAGTAAGTAAAAGAGCATTTATGAATAAATCAGAAAGGTGCCAGTCAACCATGTGTTAGGAGAGAAGAGAAAAACAGTGTATGTAAACATAAGCTCTTTGTAACTCCAGATACCATAACATCAGCTGCCTTGTGTGTGTCTGACAAGCCAAGGGTAAGTGACAGAGTACAATGAAATACTAAATTAGCCTGTAAGGGGTTCCTAAGGACAGAGGATACATTTTATTTAAAGAAAGTAACATTGTACCTCATGCCAAACTGAGGTAATTTCCTTCCCCTTTCTATACTTCCTAGGTTTCCAGATTTATAACTTTTTATGGCATTTGCCAGAGCTCACCTGAAGAAAGCATTACTCAAATAAAATCTAAAGGAAATATTTTTGTTCAGAATCCAGACCCATAAAGAATAACTACTGTATGTTAAAGAAAAAAA
>JAHREE010000101.1:8698797-8764528 GCA_033628505.1 Tringa tobata
GCTTGGGCATATGGATTCTGCCAAGTAGTAAGACAAAGACTGGTGCGTGAACTGAGTCCTTTATTTCATATGTAGTGACACTACCAAACAAAGAGTGGAAACCTTCTGCGGTGCTAAATTGTTCAGACTCTCTCTCTCAGCCAGCATAAACCCACACAATGAAAACTGAACTGAAGAAAGAAGGCTGAGACTTCACAAAGTCCTCTGTCTTTCTGTGAAAGATGTAGAACACGAATGGAGTCTGATATTTATGGGAATGTGTAAGGATAATGCAACTGCTGTATGACAATGATCACAGAATTGCTTTTCCGAATTCTAGATGATTATTATATTATTATTTTTTTTTTTTTAGTAAGGATAAAAGCATGACCTCTGTCTTTCCTTCTCTTTCAATTTGGAGTTACTAGCCAACAAATTCCTCAACTATGTCCTGGTTTCCTGACGCATATTTACAGAAAAGTACACATGCTCCCATCTATCATCTCTTTTCTGAGTGTGCAATATTATCCAAGAATATTTCATAGCAAATTAGAAATCCAGATGAGTCACTGATTTCAACAGTGACCCAGATCTGCCCCTTTCATGTGCAAGAATGTTTTGTACAAATATTTTACTTGGTTTCATTAATTCCTGAGCTGGGATTCCTCATATTCAACAGGTAGAGGACTCGGAACAGGTGGATTGCCTTCTGCCTTTTGCTGGGGCAAAGGCAGAGGTGAGCGTCAGCGATGCTACAGTCACAGACAAATCATGTCACTTTGAACACATCCATGCTGCTCATGCCTGATCTGCTGAGTATTTTGAGTGGTCTGTATAGCATGCAAAGTCTGGAATTGCACTTATACCCAAGAGAAAATATTACAGTTAGTGTTTTTCTTATGCCATTTTATGGTTACATTTTGGAAAAGGCTTTGTGTTCCAACAGTCAAAAATAAATGCCTGAGATATGTTAGGTGGCCTCTCTTAGTTTGGCGTCTTTACCAACACCAGTGTGAGACAAGGAAGTTTCCCTTGAATTTGTCAGTGTTTTTCTGGTCTGCTCATTCTCGTACAGCTGATTTGCATTGATCGTAATGTTTAGATCAGCAGAATTGCACTATGCTTTTATTATAGAGTCCTCCTAGCCATTTATACTAATTTCTGCCCAGAAAATTTCTTCTGTGTGCAAAAAATGTTGTTAATTTTCAAAAAGGATCACCTAATCACTAGGCAAACCTTATAAGGTATGTTCCATGATGAATTAGGGAAATACATTCATTTGTTTAATTAGATGTTAATTTCTTTAAATAAATCCTGTGCCTGTGTTTTAAAACTATTAATCCAACTGTTGCTGTAACCATGATTCATACAAATTAATCCAGATCCATAGGGAGAACTCATAGCTTTTGTTAGACTAGCTAACATAGCAAAAAGGTTTACTTTGTATGCTTTTCCAGCCACACCAGTTTCTCTGAAAAAAATTGCATCATCTTATCTTACAAAGGTAAGGTAAATACAGAAAGTATCAAAAACACAGAAAAAAGATGCAAAATAATTTAAAATATACATGAAAAATTGGATTCTATTAATTTTTTTTTTCAAATAATGAGGGATTTTACCTGTACATTGTCCTGCTAGAGTATAAAGGATGAATCGAAGAGGATGATCTCTCTCTTATTTCTCTATAACAGAGAATAAATGTGCAATGCTTCTAGATACTTTGAAATATCAGCTAATGTTGCAGTCCAATTTACATGCTTGGAAATGCAGTCTGGCTGAAAAAATTTACCAGTTTCCAAGCAATAAGTGGTCCCATCAGTTGCACCATTGGTACATGTCTGCTAACTTTGGGTTTTTTCATATGTCACGTTAGTGATAACACACTTTATGTTTTCTCATTTATATTTTGGACTTTCACATCAGACAAGTGAGGTTTTAGGACTGCATAGACTTATTTTGAACTGCTGAGGTAACTGCTTCTTTCTTTTATATAAATTTTGTTCTATAAAATTTT
Organism: Tringa tobata; assembly: GCA_033628505.1. Taxonomy (NCBI): domain Eukaryota; kingdom Metazoa; phylum Chordata; class Aves; order Charadriiformes; family Scolopacidae; genus Tringa; species Tringa tobata. The sequence continues at coordinate 8,700,791 of JAHREE010000101.1, forward strand.
ATCTATGCACGTCTGTACTGCTTCTGTGAAATTCCTGATACAGCTAATGAAATAATTCATTGATGATATTAAAAGTGTTAGAAATTATAGAAACTATATAAAAGTTATAAATTATATGAATTGCATAAGTGACTAAGAAGAGAATCCTGTGGCACCTGTTTTCTCTCGGGAGATAGTCTCACAGAAATCAGGGGAAGTGTACAGGACAGAGATGATACTTCCTGGGAACAGTCCTTTATGAGCATTACAATAATCTTGAACCCATTCGATTTCACAGGATCTACAGGTTGTGGGGTTGTATGTTCTGTAGGTACATTTCCTAGTTTTTCAAGGTGCAAGTTCACGGTGCCTGGCCAGTTCCCACAAAGTACTGATTCAAAGAAAAAGCCTGCAAACTGAGGTCCTTGGGTTCGACCTCCTTTGCATACTTAAAATCACCATTGTAATGAGAATCTAGCAGATATACAAGCTATTCCTAAGTGGGCTTTTAAATATATCCTATTTAATTTTTCACTTGTTCCTTTTACAATTGAAAGGAATTCTTTATTTCAGAAACCAGAATGAAAACTTATACCTTTTTTTGGATGGCTTATTGTGATGAGTTCTAGAGATTTAATTTATTTCTCATTATTAAAATACTCTACTTCAGGCTAGGACAGAGGCCTCCCTTTTGCACTCTGTGAAGAGGATCCAGAATTGTTACTTATACTATCTATACTTATATTCTGAGCACTATTTAAGACTGTATATACTGGCTATGGATATACAGGCAACTTCAAGCATTCATGGAAACAAAAGAATCCAGAAAGCAATACTATTCATTGCCATTTCAAATCATATGGCTTGGACAATATATTAAAATATGGCACTCTGCATCACATAAAAAAAGGTAATTAAAAGCAGATTGCCAGAATTCGCAGCACAGCTCATGAAGACAGAGAGAGATCAAGTACTTTAAGTTCATTCTTTCCCTTGCTTCATATTTTTATCTTTTAAAAAGGAAGATGATTATGTCCAGTTACTTTGAGCCAAATTTTCTATCTTCACTCTGCAATGAACAAAAGTTGTTAAACAGTAAATTCAATTATATTTTCATACACAAGTTTAAGACTTGAAAAGCTATTTTTAGGTCACATCCTCCTTATTACTAGAAAGACGTCTTTCTGGTCCTTCTGGTTGACAGAAAATCAAATCCAGATCTAAACTCCAAGATTTTTTCCTCATGTTCTGTGATCTGCTGGAATCATTTTCAGAGTGAAGATCGCTAGAGCTGGCAAAGGAAAGCACCTCATGTGTTCTGTTTATTTTGGAAAAGTGTGCAAGTAGATTTGGCTGTCGTCAAACTTCAGGTTATCCGGAAAACCGAGCATGGCAGCATGTCCCTGGTGTGGGGTGGAGAGACAACTCTCTCTTCAGTGAGAGAGGCCTCTGCACTTCCTTGTTGCCTTGGCAATGGGGGCCAGCTGGCGGTCGTTTACCCCCTTGGAGGGGTTGCACCTGTGAGGCCTGGGCAGGTCAGGTGACCCAAACTGACCAATAGGGTGTTCCAGCCCATCTGCCATGCCCAGCATAAGAGCTGAGGGGTCAAAGGGGCCAGGTTGGCCCTTGTTCAAGAACTTGTCTCCAATGGCTCTCTTTCTTCAATGGCTGATGTCTGAGGAGGACCTTGCCAGTTCGTCTACCTTTGATCCCCATCGGTGAGTTCTGGAATCCATTTCCCATTTGTCACTGAGTCCAGTTCTGGAACTTTCCCAGTGCCTGCCAGTGACATCTTCCTGGGAACTTGATACAGTTTTGTATATATTCATATATATTGTATCTTTTTCATTGTTTTCTTTCTTATTTTATTATTAATATTTCATCAAAGTAGCTTAGCTTTTTCTAAGCTGTGGCTATGTGCTCTCCCTGCTTTTCCCCCTTTCCCCTCCCCCTGGCACCTGCTCAAGCCATAACAATCAGTGGGAGTTGTAATGAGTTGCACCTGGACTTTGGGGGATGGCTGGCAACACAGCCTGAACACTGTCTGGAGTGGGGACCTAGGTATTTTGTTCCCATGAGAATATGACTGTAGGTCAATTATCTTACTCTATAAATAGTGGACAGCCCAAGAGTCCTTTGAGCTCTCCTGCATGGCATCTCTCCTTGAGTGGGGATGCTCGCTTAAGGTTTGAGGTTGAGAGATTCTTTGCCGCAACTGATTCTTGCTAAATGACTAATAGCATGCTAAACTTTGAAATATTAGCTAAATAATGTCAAGGATTGATTGTGCCTATATAATCCTTTAGACATAAACCGTTGACCAAGTCTGGGACTAGGACTGGATCCAGCCGCACCTAGACTCCTCTCTGAGAAGGAGTTTAGAAAGCAAGGGGGTCCTTTCTGAACCTCGTGACTCAACGGGAGGGTCTCCCTGACAACTTCTCTGACCGTGTCCTCTATATAATACATAATCAAGTACCTTTCCATTGAATCTTTTAAAACTGTTGCATTTACTACTAACTTTATTAAATCACTGTTTTACTTTAATATTTCACTACTTCTCTTATATTAGTGAAGTTAATCACTACACCTGTGACATAAGCTCATAACTTTCTTTATCTCTCTTCTTTCTCTTCTTGGAGAGGTGGGGGACAGCATGTGTTATCTTGTTATTGGCTGGGCTGGCTCAGTGACAAGCAGGTTTCATCCTGTTTGTACTACTGTTGTGATGAATTTTGCTAGTTTGGTACTCGTGTCCAACCTGCAGTGAAGTTCAATAAATTTCACATTATTGACAGACTCAGTTAAGTTGCAAAAGATTTTAAAAGCATATAGCTATTGGATAGCCAATTCTATCAAATAATTCCATGCCTTCATCAAAGAATGTATCGTTTTCAAGTCAAATTTCATTTTGAATCCATTTCAGTGACAAAGATGCTGACTGATCCTCAGAAGCACTTGAGTTTTCACTTGAATTTTTCCTTGAGTGAAGATAGTACTGTGAATTCAGAGATTTTTAGATTGCAGAGTGTCAATGGTTGTTGTTTATTAGGGGAATGTGGAGCCTCTACCTTCTACATCGCAGTCCAAAGTTAGCACAGTATTGAAATGATAAAAATTTTGCATGGATATAAAATAGCAAGAGGTATGTTAACCCTATTACATATTGCCTGCATTTTTCTGATGCTGAACCTAACCCAGTATCTTGGATAGTTGTGAGGAAGCAGTTGGAAACTCTGGCTAAGGAGGCATTTTGAAAGTATAAGTCTAATAGATGACTAAGCTGATTTCATGTAGTTAGTGCTTTGTTGGGCTAAGCTTTGTTCTCCATTTTAAAGCCTTTCCAAGTTTATGTTGGTATGCTGTGAACCTGGGACCTCTTTCTATGTCAGTTGCATTCTTGTGAATTATTTCATCCAGCAGAAATAACTCTGCTGGGGTTACACAGATGAAAAGGAGGAGAAATTTTTGACCTCCTGGAGAGTGAGATATCTACATTCCATTTAAAAATGCCTAGATGACTAGTAAGTCACTTCCAGCACTGCAGAGAGTCTCAAGTTCTCAATAGCTTCTGCTGGTATAAATAATTATGATGGATAGATAAAAACATTGCAAATACTACAGACTATAAAGCATCAATGGGCATAACTCTTCTGACTTTAATGCAGATATCATATCAGCAGTAAGTATGGCTTTCTGCATGCTAGGTTTACTGGACTAACATTTTAAATATTAACGGTGAGTAGTGACAATTTTAGTCTTCCATTTCACTTTGATTTTGCTGAAGAAAATAAGTGAAGAAAATAGAGTAGAAAAAAATGTGTTCCTGAACATTGTGCAGCTCAAAAGTAAGGTACTAAGTTGTCTCTTCGCTTGAAAAGATTGGGGGAAGAAACAGGTCTGACCACCCGTATATTGCTATGAATGTATTGTGCACGTGCTCAAGAATGATCACAAGTTCTTAAAATATTGTGGGAACTGCAAAGAGGCTTGAACAAATGATAAATAATTGAGGAAGCGATTTATTCTGGCAACTTTGGTTAAAAGGGAATTTCAGTAAAGTGGGAGGATTGGAGTTTAATAAATGCACAGGCTGTATACATTTGTGGATGTATTAGTGTATGTCACTGAAGGGAAAATGAGATACTGAAAACTGATGTGTGTTTTTAACCTTATTCCATTCCAGTGGTTTTGCTTTCTAAGAGGCATGTTTGTACATCTGGTTGGAGGAGAGAGATTAGGCTGAAAGGACACCTCTCTAACCATGACTGAGGGAAGAAAAACCAGAACACATTTCAAAAACATACTGAATAGATTAGCCATATGGTTTCAGTGTATTTCATTCATTTTTACAGACAGAAAACAAAAAACTTCTTTTATGGGCCAACATTCAGCTCCAGGATTTAGAGACTGTGAGTGTAGAAACATCAAGACATGACAAAATACAGAGTACGTGAGCTGGGTAGAATAGTCAGAACATGCTTGTTCACTGTAGTGCACCTGGCATTTAGATTCATTATTCATTTCCTTTCTCTAGGCTTCCTTATCATAGCTGCTTTCCAGGATATCAGACTCTGTCCCTGTTATACTTTACACTGTATGCATGCATATACCAATGCTATAGAGAGACTGTGGCTCTTTCAATGTAATGTTATTGTCTTTAACGTACTGATCATAAACAGTATTTTGGAATGTCTTTAAAGTGCTGAAGCGTAAAATGATAATTAAACTTTTTTTTAGTGATTCTGTCAGGTGTTTGGTTAATCTATGGCCAAAGTATGAATAGTATTATGAACTTTGTTTTGCGCAAAATCCAAGGAAAAAGGCCTGGGGAACAGAGACAGCAATGTTACTGAGTAAAATGCTACTGAACCATGACTATGTAGGAACTTGAAGCCAAGGACCATTCTGAGCAGTGAAGGGATGTTTTATGTCTATGTATATTTCTACACTCCATGTCGCTTCTTTCTTTTATGATTCTTATGTGGGCTTGTTGCATCTTGTATAACAGTTTGCTGTAAACTGTTTGGGATATGGAATGTGTCTTCCTGTGTACTTCCTCAGTTAAAATACTTAGTAAAAACAAGCAAGTTACACCTACAGAGAAAAGCATGTAGTTATATAGGAAGGGTCAGAGTGAAAGGGCTATCAGCTGTCAGCTATCCCTACTCAAACTCTGGGCAGGTTCACTTTTGGATCTGCATCTAAACTCCATGATTCTGTGGGTCAGCTGGTGGCAGCCAACAGTCTAAAAGACAGTGTAATGGTAAATAGAGAATCCTCCTAGGTAAACCAGTAAAGCAATCCTGCTGCTGCCACCTTCCTGCCTTGTTATGGGAAGGAGTAGGTAATGTACATGTGGCTTCCCCATTGCCATGGTGGTTGAAGGCACACTATCCATCATCCTCAGGTCTGTCATGATGTTTCAGGTTTACTATTTTGGCTTAAGAATACCAAGTGATGGTGTTTGTTTTTGGAAAAGTCAGCATAGTTTTCAATGAATGTCAGAAATTCTTGCTTTCTAAAATCACTCTCAGTATTAAAACCAACTACTGCCTCTTGGAAGCTAAATCCTACCCAGGATTATGTGGCCTTCTGTCAGTTAAGGGTTCTGAAAGAACCACATACTGGTCAGGGTGGCGCTAAAAGCGCAGCCTGAGTTTAGGCTGTGGTTTTCATTTGTGTCCCTGAGCCATGAGGACATTGTGTTCTTTAAATATTAAGAAAAAAAAGTTCATTGCTGCAGTTTTACTGTTAGCTTGAGGGGATGTTGCATCCCAGGTGTTGTGAGGACCTGTGTGACAGCAGGCATTGGAAACTTTACAGGGTTTGTAAATGCACTGCTTCTTGAACATTGTAGGCAGAAGTCCACTTGGGGGCAAAATATTTAGCATTATTGTCACTTTAGTTGTTTAGCAGCCTCTTAAACTGCAGGGTAATTGACCCAGGCATCCTTATTAGTAGTATTATTTTTGGAAGCATCTGTTAAACTTAATGGTAGCTGGCAGTCTCAGAAGATGCCAAGGAAGAAATGATGGTAGAAATGTAACTGTAGTTCCATCTTTAGATCATGTTTATTTGAATTAGTGGGTTTTTTCAAATTATTTCCTTTCATGATTTAAATAACTTGTAGATGTGCTTTAATATTTGCCATTTTTATATTGTGTGTGATCAGTTTGCAATTTTCATGTATAAAGTAATCAAACATGATTTTGGACTAATACTTTAGTTTACTTTCTAGCAAGCCACTAATTGTATTTGATATTTAAAATTCAGACTGTTTTGATTGTGTACACATGAAGTTAGGCATATTTTAGTTCCCATCTGCAGGTGTTAGCAAAATAGTCCTGATATGCTCTCTTAGCCTCCTGTCTCCTGGATAATCTGAATAGGACTTAATTGGAGTAAGTGGCTACTTTGGAAGATTTCACCCACAGAAAACTAAGACTTGTAGAATCTTGTTTGTCACAGAAATTAGATACTTCATGTGTCTTGCCTGGCAATTTCTGACCTGTATCAGAATTGGCTCAGATACCTTTCATTTCTGTTTCAAGAAATGCACGAGCTTGTTACTGAAAAGTTGTGGGTGGTTTGTAAATCTCTTCTTCCAAACAAATCTGTGAGATGATCAATCAACTACTGCATACTGCCAAAAGTCTCACAGTTCAGCACTCAAACAACACTTTATTCATACAGAGCCCTTCTGTGCTCTGTAGATGACAGTGCCTGAGGAGGTACGGTAAGGGAAACTGAAGGCTCCCTTCCTCATCTCTAACATGTTTGGCTGCTGAGACTCCTAGGTAAGATGCCTTAAAATGGTGTGGAGACATAGTGTGGCAGTTGTGTATTTTTATGTAAGACTGTTTATTTTCAAAGCCTAAAGGAAAGGTGGTAAAGGTTTCCTGTATTCCATAAATACAGCTAGGTCACTGGATAGTATAACCTTGTGGTTGTCCAAGAGGAAATTCCATATAATTTTATGTGATTATTAGACTCTGTCTCTCAGCTTGTTTTCATCGTCTACTGAAAGGCTGTTATGAGAAAAGTGAAAGGTTAAAGAGAAGTTAGGTCTCAGTCCCAGGATGTATGTATCCCCCCTTCCTCCAGAGAAGTCAATGGAAAGTAAAGTTCAGCTTTTCACAGCAGGTGCTTTGCACCTCTGAATATCAGCAGTGTCTACACCAGTAATGTTTCACTTCAGTCCTTGTGGTCCTCCAGAAATGGTGAAAATGATTTGAGACGCATTCTAATAATAATGGGGGATACACTAAGAAATAGATGAAACAACATCTCCATTGAACACCTTGGTGCTAAGGGAAATGGTTTGGGTGATCCAGCACCAAGACTCCTTCCTCAAAATAAATATAAGCCAATATCCCAGCAGAGCGTATCAGGACAAGAATCTACAAACAGGACTGCATTTTAGACAGAGGTATCAGTGAATATCCTTATCAGTGGGAACAAAGATCTGGTGGTTAGTTTTTGAAAATGAGTCTTAACCTCAATACATCGCCTGAAAGCTCATCTAGGAAGAGTAATTCTGTGTTTATAATCTGCCCCTCTGGGTTTGTTTGGAATAGACACAATATTCTTCATGCTTCATTCTGCCTGTGGTAGGGGCCACAGTTGCTAGCTTGTTTTATTTTGGAGCAGGTGTCAGGATGCTATCTGTAGATTATGTTTAGATGTTGGGGGAGATTTTAATCTCACTGAAGTCAGGGGAAATTCTGACATAAAAATGTAGTTGGTGCAGATTTTATTCTAAGTGTTCTGAACATCTTAACATTGGCTCAGCTTCTTTTTATCAGAGTGAATGAAAGCCACCAAGTCTATTTCCAGTGCTGCCATAAAATTACTTGGATGAATATCAACAAAATGTATTTTATAGGTACTCTGCATTGAGATAATTGGCACTCAGTCTGTTCCACCTGTCAGATATGTGTATCTTTAACAATTTTTGGTAGTTCTTAGCATTATGCTTTTTAGTAAAATAGTTAATAAATTGTTATACATGAGAGGAATTACAAGCAGTTTTCTCTTATGATGAAATATACAGATTATAGAGTTGTGTACATATTATGAATTTGAACTTATCCAGTTGTCTACTGCCAAGATCCTACTGGTCTTGCTCACATTCCTGCTAATGCTATCCCTGTAGTTAATTTAAATTTTAGAATATTTCAATAATCCTGGCCTGACAACAAGATGATTTTCATTAAGTGTTGAAGAATGAAAGGGTTTCTGTCTTCCTTTGGCCCTTCAGAATACCAAATTAACAGTGTAGGTGGATGTCCTCTCCTCTCTGATGGAAGGATGGCAGGATGGGAACACCAAGAGGAGACATCACTCTGGCTTAAGATAAAGCTTTAGGGAGGTGATATGACATGTAATGAGCAGAGGTAATTGTACTTCTGTTTTTCTGTATTAGGGGCTGTAGTCCATTCCTTGCTTTTAAAGGTCTTAGATTCAGTATTTAGTAAGGGAAAACATCAAAATATTTGGTAGTAGACTTCAATCCATAACCTTTGTATTATTACTGTGTTTCAAGGAAGGCAAAAATGGAGAGTAATTGCCCAAACTTTTCAAAGACCAGAAAACACAGGACAGGCCAATGGAACTCATTAGGATAAGAATAACTTTTCATTTTACAAGTTAGACTATTATTTTGAATATACCCAGTTACTATCTCACAACCCCAAAACCCCTAAACAATTATATAAGCTAAATTTTATACCAGATGTTTTAAAAAAAACCTAAGCAATAATTCAGGGAGGATCTGGATTCCTCTGAGGAATTTGACTCGTATACACTGTTTAAACGTGGAAAATATCTTTTGCTTGTCTATTAGGTTTTGCAACATTAGCCAAAACCTCCCTAATAACTTACATAACACAAGCAAAAAGTAAGATTGTGACATGGGAAGACTGACATTTTCTCTGCTCTACAAGGCAAATATACTCTTTACTGAAAATACATTTAAATTATATACTAAACAAGCTTGTAGCTGGGATTTCACCTCAAAACTTATCTGTACAGAGCACATTATACTTTTAGGGAAGTGACTTGAAATAAATATACTATGGTTACCATTAAATGTTCCCATTTGCCAAGAGTTACCACATGAAACATCTGAGATCACAACTGTTTCCCCTGCAATTTGAACAGGATATATGCTTGTGGTAATTTTGTGGTCACCAATGAGAATGATCTTTGTGTGATTTCCACAGTACTTGGACACACAGATTAGAAGAAACAAAACAAAACAGGAACCATGCTTCAGATTTGATTGGAATAAAAGGCATCATCCCAAAAATCTAATCTGTACATTTAGCAGATCACTCACAAAAACACAGAGATGAAGAAACATTTTACCTTTAGCTATTCAGCTGAACTTCTTTGCATAATTAGAAATGGATATATCCAAGCAATACAAACCGAGAAGATAAATTAAGGAAAACACTAGTGGAGAAGAGATACTGCCAGAAGTTATCTGCACTGGGATATTAGGTCCTCCACCAGTAAAAGTGCATCAAGTAGGTACAGCAAACAAATACTCAGTATCTGCAGAGACTGTCCACCTCTACTTTACCATCAGGGAAGTGACTCTGTTCCATCACATTTAACCGTGATTTTCATATGCTGTCAGCAAAGATTTTTGTTCTTAGTGGCTGCATTTATCATGAGAAACAGCTCTTCTCTCTGCATGAATTTCTTTGATTCAAAATATTGCTTTAGGCAATGAGCTGCTCTTTCCAGGTTACACTCTCATAAGGAAATGAAAAACAGCTCATGCTGTAATGAGAACAGGTTTCTGATGTTTTCGTCTTCTGGTGTCCCAGAAATACCAGGAAACCAGCCACTTCAGAAGTAGGTACAGATGAAAAAACAGGGTAAAATGTTTAGTCCAAGGGGTGAGTAAAGCTTCATTCAATCTCAACCAACTCAAGTGTTCCACAGTCTTTCTTCTTATCTCCCATGATTCTACAATGGTTTCAGATGATTCTAAGATTTGTTTCCTATCAGTACAAGCTTAATATATGCACTGCATCAAATTCTAAACCCAAGTCATACCAATTACACAAAATTAATTTACTATTTTGCTCTCACTTCAACCTAAATATATATTTTTAAAAAGTAAAGAAGAGCTAAGCCATATAATTACATGACAAGCAATTACCACATCATATATAAATGATGCAAAAAATTATTTGGGCTTAATGTATTGAACTTTCACAGAATGAAAAATAACATGTATGGCTACCAGATTCCACTCCAGGTATAAAGGACTTGATCACCACCAAATTCGGTATTATAGTTCTGAAACTTTCCTTTTTTTCTATAGAAATTTCCATTACACAAAACCCAGCTGTTTGGGTAAATGACTACACCGATCCTCTGTACTCAGTCGGATAGGGTGCTGACTTTGCTTCTGTTGAGGCAGTGACACAAATATACAAAGCGATGCAATTCGCACTAGATGTTCCTGTTATCAGTATGAGGTGTGCTCTGAAGAGCCCATGTGCTTCTGCCAAGGCGTAAAAAGGTGGGCAGCTGAAGCTGTAGCAAGTATGTACACACTGCTAGCACTGTGCTTTGGTTAGGAATGCCGTCTTGTACTGAATTGTTCCATCAGACATCTTTAAGATCTCACTAAAGGAAAGCTTTATGGCTGGAATAACTTTGGAAGAAGTCTGCCAATTTTACTAGCTTGCGTTCTAAAGCGTTGGCTCTTTCTGAAGTTCAGTCACTTTTAGTAGGCGTATGAGAACAGATGAACAAACTGTATAGTGGAAGTACTAATACTCAACTATTATCTCCTTGTGATTTTTTTTGTCACATCCTGGAGATGTGCACCAGAGTCTCTTACTCTATATGCTTGCAGAATATTATATAAACATAAGTGAAAACAGCCTGGAAACCATATGGGTTAAGTTTCATGATTTGTATTATTTGGCAGATCTCCACTGAATGTAAGACCTCCAGACAGCTTTTGTTCAAATCAATAACAGAACTATAACTGCTGTAAAATATCAGATTTATTTTCACCAGTAGATTTATTATTCTTGCATGCTGAAGTTTTCTATTTATCTCCCAGCAGGACAAAATACATAGGAATGAAATAACCACTCCCTTAACTCTAGTGCCAAGGAATATAATGTGTGTGTCCAACAAAGTGGTACCATGCCTCTCTACAGGTCTGCTGGATTATTTTACAGTGTTCATTGCCTTACTGAAGATTAGCAACATGGGTGTCATTAATTTCACATAACTGTAAGCAAAGGTGTCCCACCTGGGCATATGGCTGTTCAGGATTTGTACTCCTTTCAGGGAATTCACCACAAAGGGGAAATATTTGGTTTTAAAGTCTTGTTTTCACCTTAATCATTTTTGTGAAAACAACGTTGTGTGATCTGAATCCGTGTTGCAATAGTTTGCATGCAACATTTTCTCAGTATATATGTAAGAATCGTCATTCCTGAGGAAAAGTAGATATGGCTAAACTTTCCTTTGGTGATTGTTAGCAGGCTATATTCCAGATCAGATTCCTTGCACACATTACACTTACATCAGACAACATTTAAGTGAGCCTTTGAATACATTGGAAAGAGCATGAAATTAACCTCTTCAGTGGTACTGTGATGTATAAAAACAAATAAGAGACTTTTTGTAAAGTCTTTGAAATCCACGGCAAAACACCTCTATGCCATTTGACATGTCTTTCCAGTGTTTGCTTCTGGCAATTTCAAATGAACTACAAGAAAACAAAAAAAGGCCTCTTCCTCTAAGTAATAAAAATAAATAAAAAATATATTTGCTCTCTGAATAATCTGTGGAACATACATGATTTACTCTTCTAGTGTGGCAGTTGTGAGCCCTGTCAAGAAGCGAGTCAACACAACAATACAAAAGGATAGAAAAACTCCACTTATTTCTCATTCTAATTTGTATAAGATTTATTCATTTCTGTGGGCATGACTTACAAATTTAACAAAAAAACCTCTAACAATTGACCTGAATTGATCCATTGTTTGATTTCTGGTAGACAGATAATTTCTTTTAAGCAATATGACTATAAAATACATGCTTCCTAGTAAAACAGTTTGGACATATGAGTAGAATATAACATCATGTTGAATTAAAAAAATAATTTGGACAGACCAGTTAAGTGCAAATCTAGTTTGAATGTGAAAGGCTGAACCTCAGTACTTAGCCCAAAAAAGAGGGCTGTGGAACTCAAAATACTTTAGGGCCTTGCAGGGTTGTCTGCAACAGGATGAGATCCCTCTCTCTGAGTAGCCCAGTGCATCAGAGAGGCATCCATGCTATGAAAAGAAACTCACGTGTATGCCAGGAGTTTCTGTATGGTTCTTGCTGTAAACAGAAAAGAAGATTCTAAGTTTCCACTACAATCCCTCTAAAGCAGAACAAAGTGCATCCTTTCTGGCTAGACATTTCAGATCTCTGCTCTCCAGCAGGATCCCCACTGGAATTGCATTGGAGCATGGAAATCATCTGATAGGTTGTGTTCTTTGCATTTTGTGGGTGTCTGACACAGTTGCTTTGACATCTAGTCATCTTCTATAAAGAAAATTTCAATTATGTTTTACAAAGCCTTTATAAAATCATAGTGGAATAGAATGCAAATCTACCTTCCAGAAGTAAAAATGCTGGAATCAAAACTTTGAGAAATTTTTTTAATCTGTTTTTCTGTTAAAACTTATTTAAAACATTACTACCAATGTTTGGTCAGAAAAAATAGCTAACTGCAAAACTATCTTTTTATATTCAAGGAAGTCTGGTTTTATATGAGGATGATAAACATACATCTGGGCCTTCACTTATGGGTAATTTAATGTAACCAGAATGACTGCTGCGTTGAAAGGCAATCTGAGAAAGACATTGTGTCAAAACCCGTGGTTTGTCTCATGAAGAATACATTACCTTCTTGTTTAAATCAAAACCCACATTTTGAGTTTTTTTCTATTCACATGTTCTGCCCAACATTCAGAATATTTCTTTACACATCTTAAATCACTATGGTTTGGTTGGTGTGAAGGTAAAACTACAGTCCACTGCCTGTGGACTCTGCAACACTACTGGGTATAACCTGACAAATGTAGCTGGAGTTATGTCCCACCTTTTGCTGTCACAGGAAAATTTCAGGATTCAGTCATGCTTTCTTTACCCTCCTGCATGTTATCAGCCACTGGAACAGATGACTTCTGGCCCCTAAGTGCTGAATCTAATACAGGTTCTGTGGGGCATACAATGCTTTCCTTTAGGTCCTCTGGGGCCTTCCTGGGAAGCCAGCAGTGATGTTACTACCTGTTGTTTGCTCTATTGGTCAAAAAAATGCCAGTCCAGCCAGGTTTGCAGATAGACCAACTGTTACAGCTGGATAAACCAAACAGGCTTTCAAGTGGCTAAAATCTTCAGACTACAGACAATCTTTTTGACCATCTTTTCTAGCTATCTGTCAAAATCTATTACTTCTAACTGCAAATGTTGTGTGATCTTGATGTGGAGCACTTGGAAAGGTGTCATGCTCACTATACTTGAAATGCCTTTTTTTTTTTAACCTTAAATCACAGGGAACTCAAGTCAATTAAAATAAAAGCACTAATTTAGAATATCCAAAATACATAATGTAGTTGTAAATTTTCATAAGAAGCGTGAAGAAACAGAAGAAAAGCTATATTTAACCCACTTCCATGAAGTTAAAATTTGAAGATGTCTCTCCTACACTGTTGTAAGGCATTAGACTTGCCATCATTTGGCATGCCTTATTCTTCAAGTAGTAATCTCGACAGAGACCCTCTCTAGGTAGAACATGTTACAACTATTGATTTTAAAATCCTGGTAAAGATCTAGTCAGATATGTTTTTCTTGATACTTCTTTCCTGCAAAAGCCCAATTGCTTCTAGAATTAACTTACTTGAAGGAAATGATCCCGTTTCTAAAGCTAAAATAACACAATACAACACAAAATAGCTGTCAAACTAAACCTTGTTTCTTAGTCCTGTTTTGTAAAAAGATCTGGGAAGAAGCAATTCGACAGCCTCTAGAATTGATACAGGTCAGAGTGGTCATAAATTATTGGTGATTGAATCTTGATCAGTATATCACCAGAACATTACAGTAAAAGCCTCAGGGAATGCAATCAGTTTGCCTATGTTGCCAAGTCATACTCTTTGGGTCAATGTATTTCCTATAACATCTTGACTGACTTACCACTTCGGTCCACACTGTGGGCCATACATGACAGCCAAAAAAAGGAACTTTCATAATGTGGTCAAGGAAGAAAAAACAAAACCCCAACAAACAAATAAGAATAAAAGCAGAATGTACAAACCCGCTAGAAAAAGGAAAATGCTCATCTTATATCATGTCCCTCAGCTCATGCTACTCGTAAATGTTAAAGAAAACATGTTATTTTACGGAAATGTCTGATCTCTCCTACCGTGACTACTGTTTTGTTCTTGCACTCTTCTTGATCTTACATATGCCAATCTCTGCAGCTCAGAGATTAGCAGGGAAGTGTGCAGTAAAGGACCAGTGTGTAATTTTCAAGGATTCCACCACTGTGGAAATTCACTGTATAATGCTGAAAGGAGATTTAAATAATTCAACTTATTAGATTAATAACAAAGTTTATATACAGTGCATATGAAATATTCCTATTTTCAGTGTATTATAGCTGTAAATATCTCTTCCCTTTACAAAGCCCTAGACAGCAGGATTCAGTAGAAGGTAAAGAGTTAGTTGCTTCTAGTTTTCTAATCATTGCTCAGTCTCCATGGTCTATCTAATAATTCTGAATGCAAACCCAAACTCAGCTCTCGGTTTGAAATTCCTAAAAACTTGTTAGTGTCAAACTTTATTTTTTGGTCAGGCTTATCTGTAATTTTGTTCTCTCGTACCTGTTTTAAACATATTTTTTCATGAAACCAGGCACATACTTTGAGAGGTGTTTAACAGGCAATGCCAGAAAATGCAAACCACAGTGTTCATTTGTTCTATGTTCAGTGGTGTAAACCTTCAATTAGAGGCTAATAAACTGTTACCTTATATAGGGCATCTTTAAATACTTGGTGTTTACAACACAGTACTTGTATATATTTATGTAAATAGAGTTTTATTAGGAGCTCTATGCACCTTATGGCAGGCACTGTTGTAGGTTAATATGGTAGAAGTAAAAAGGAACAGTGTGTCCTTGTTTCAAATGACAATAACAGCTTCAGATTTCAGGAGTATGGACTTCATTCTGAGAAACACTGAGAATCACCCTAACCAGATGTCTCACTAAAATACATGGCTAATCAACACTTAATAGCTTGAAGCCAATTGCAAGAAGCTAAAGTTACTCCTGAAGCTTCTGCTGAAGTGAAAATTCAAGTCACTGTAGCATAAAGGTTTTTTTAATTGATTTTAGCTTAGGATTTCCATTTTTCACTTCCCATCAGCATCCCCAGGAGTACAGTAAGGTACGAAAACCTAAAGTGGGTTGTAGGGGACACTGGGGTACTCCTGGGTGTCTGCAGATATTGTTCTTTGTTCTGCAGCTTGAATAAAAAGAGGAATGTGATCTCAGTGTAGCTGAACAGGTACTGTCTATGCTAAAACTCCTTTGTTTAATCCAACCACAAAAGCACTCGGAGGAATCGTGTACTTCAGAGCAAAAAGTGCTTTAACACTGTGGGCTGTAAATTGGTAGAAAACATTCCTAAGTATGTGTTTTCCTTTCTTTTTCTTAATAATTGCATTTTTTAAATTATGGTGGTGGGTTTCACTAATGCACCTTCTGCATCCATGTGCATCTCTGGGCATTTTGAGAGGCTGAGATTTTTTTAAACAATTGCCATTCTAAAATCACTTGAAAGGTTAGGTTCTTGTAAAAGACTTCATCTTAAAAACAGTTTTAAAACAAGAAAAATATCTCATAGCAGTAATTAATGTTTTAAATATGAGCCATTTCTAGTTGTCAAACACACAAGAAAATCATAATCTTTAACTATTTTAACTAAGTCATTCCTTCCTGCCTTCTTTCCTTCCTTTCTCATATTTTGGAAACCAACTAACATTCTTCCTAAAAAAACATTACCTAAGAATGGTTCTTGGCTATCCATTGTGTGTGCCGAGGTTTTGATACTGAGAGCACGTTAATGGCCAAATTATAAACATTTGAGAACTAGAATTCAGAAGACAAACATTAACAGACCCTTAACTGCAGTAGCACAAACCAAGATGCTATAAATTATGGGGTGGTGGTGTTAAAAGCACTGGCTTCCTGGTATCTGGCATGCAAAACCTTTTCATTTGGGTATGTATCAGGCTGCAGAGAGGTTGCCACTTGCCACTTGGCCAGTGTTCAGCTGGCAGCAAAGTTTATTTAAAATTGAGGCCAATTGATGGCTCAGGCCTGCAACAGAATATTTTCTTATTATGCCATGAGAAATATTTACCCTTCTCTTTTTTTTTTTCTCCTTCCTTCAGTCACTTACTCTCCTACCGAGGATTTCCATGTGAGACAATCCTTGCCAAGCTTTGCAGCTATATGTATGAACAATTCTGGCACAGTATTTTAATGAGCTCATTTCTGTCTTTATAAATGTACATGCAGTCAGGATAGCTTCATGGATTTCCCGTGGATCGTGGGCATGTGCTTGTAGTCACCTTCCTTTGCATGAGCACATGCTGTCTTTGATGTCAGGGCCAAAAGAAAGCTTTCAACACAGGCTTCTCAAAAACCTTACAGTTGCAGACTTCATTAAGCTGAAATTGTCAGTAAAAGGAATTTTTGTCTGCTGTTGACCAACAGCTACAAGGTGACATAGGTCTGTTTGTGCCTTGCACAACTGTACCATAGTGCAGGAAATAGAATCACTATTCCCCATGTGCTGTTGCTGGCTATGGGAGCAGTTAAATGTTTGGATACAGTCAGCAAAGCCAAGTATGTGGCTTTTAGCATGTTCTTTCTGAAAAAGTAAATAAGGGGCCTACCCTCTATGCTTAGATCTGTCTCAGAACTTGCACGTATGTGAAACGATTGTCTACATACTGAGCTGAAATGTATCACACTTATAATGGTTATTTGCTCGTCTGATATAACTTTGCTGTCTATCGCTAAGGGGCACACTCCTCAAATTCATTGAACTGCATCAGGCAAACAGTTCCTAAAGCAGGGAATGCTACAGTGTGTCATAAACAGCTTCTTAGGCAATGCTCTTTTACCTATTTGTTCCCTCCATCATATTTAAAGTGTAAGAAAAGAGTTGTGAAATGTATTGCTCCTTTCTAGTGAAAAAAACCAGCCCAACTGTTTTAACTTCTAGAACGCTGAGGCCCCTCTCATGAATAAACATCTCATGTCCTCTGAGTTGCTACTGGCAGGTGCTATTCTGCCTCTATAGAGCTGGATGAAAATATTCCACCAGACAGAGATTGTGTCTAAGGTGAGATTCTTCTCCGTACAGGGTTTGGGAGTGATGTCTTAATAGTAGCTTCAGGATCAAGAGTTAAACAGAACTTCTCATGAGCAATGTGCTGTGATGTATTATCAGCTACTTCCTTGTCCCTGTTTTTTATTGATCTGTTTGTTGCCTGGGTCTGACCCCAAAACCATTCATAAGAGCTGAGTATGGCCAGTGCAAAATAAAGTCTCTTTTGGAGCCTTCCAAAGACATGAAGGGAGAATCACTTTTTTACTTTGCATTTGACCATAGACCCTCACCCAATGTTTTTTTGTTAGCAAGCATGCTAGGCAAAACTGGTGGCAGTATGAGAGAACAATACCTGGTTTGTAAGAGATTTGTATTTATTGTCCCACTGGACTAATAAGGTGCCTGACTTGATTGAGGTCAGACTAGCTCTCAGTGAAGACTAAGTTTCACTAGATAAGGCTTCATTATGCTTCCTAGGCTTTACATGAGTTCACAACTGCATCTTTGCCCTGTGGAACAACAAAAATGTCTGCCACAGAAATAACACAGAACATGGTTAGACAAAGCCAATGGATATGCCGCATAATTACTCAGAAAAATACTCTCTGTTAATTTGAGGGGGAACTGTAAGTACTAATATAGCTGACAAACCTGAACAGTCAAGAACACTAACCCTAGTGACCTAGGATGCACCTCTGATAAGACATATTACTTGCTCCCAAGTGTTGAGAGATTGTTTGGAGTCCACTCTGTGTGCATAAAAACTTCCTGTAGCTAAAGCCTTCTTTACTTATTTGTAAAACCATCTTGTCGGCTTGAATGTAGTCAGCTGTGTTGTCAGATGGCAGTGTTTTGAATAAGGATGTACTGACATTGATTAAAAAGACAGTTACTGAAAGAGCAACAAGTTGCACAAGAGAGTAGCACTGAAGAATTGAGGACACAACTTCTTAAACTGCTCAAATGTCATCTTCTGGAGCACATCTGGATTCTGTTCATATAAACAGTCTGATGAAAAGCCCTGTTCCAGGAATAAACTGTGTCCTTAATTCAAGAGCTAGTAAAGGCCATAGAGAAATAAGTATCATAAGCAGTTGCACTGTACACAGTACCATGGGAAGCTGTAAAAGGAGTAGGTAGATCCAATTCCTCACTCCAGACCATAATAGATTGCCTCCTATTGGGTTTCATTTTGTTTTCAAAATTAGTGAGGTGCAGAACAAAACCCTTTGTCTTTTATTAGGAAAAAATTAAAGCTGTATCTTTGTATGAGAATAATGTGGGAACATAAGGCATAGCCTTACATGTAGCAAATATCAGCTGTTGCTCTGTTTGTTGTTTGTAGTACATGCTAATCTTGGCACATGGACAAAAAACCTTGGTAAACAGGCAGGTGGAATGGTAACATTTAATAATGACCCTTGTATGTGACATATGTATATTCATAGAATCATAGAATGGTTTGGGTTGGAAGGGATCTTAAAGATCATCTTTGGGTTGGAAGGGACTTTGAAGACCAACTGGTTCCAAACCCCATGGGCAGAAACACCTTCCACTAGACCTGGTTACTCAAAACCTCAATGTAACCTGGACTTGAACACTTCCAGGGATGGGGCATCTGCAACTTCTATGAGCAACCTGTTCCAGTGTCTCATCACCCTCACAGTAAAGAATTTCTTCCTAATATCTAATCTAAATCTACCATTTTTTAGTGTAAAACCATAAGCCCACATCCTATTGCTATTTATCACCCTGATAACCAGTCCTTCCCCATTCTTACTGTAGGTCCCCTTTAAGTACTGGAAGGCTGCTGTAAGGTCTCCCTGGAGCCTTCTTTTCTCCAGGGTGAACAATCCCAACTTCACAGGAGAGGTGCTCCAGCCCTCTGATGATCTTGATGGCCCTCCTCTGCATGTGATCCAACTGGTTCATGTCCCTCTTATGTTTGGGGCTCCAGAGCTGAACTCAGTACTCCAGGTGGAGGCTCACCAGAGAGGAGTAGAGAGTCAGAATAACCTCTCTTGACCTGCTGGCCATGCTTCTGGCCAGCAGCCCAGGATATGGTTGCCTTTCTGGGCTGCAAGCACATGTTGCCGGCTTATGTTGAGCTTCTCATCCACCAGCACCCTCAAGTCCTTTTCCAGGCTGCTCTCGGTCCATTCTCTGCCCAGCCTGTATTTGTGTTGTCACAGGGAGAGTAACCAGTGCTACTTCAAGTAAAGCAAAAAAATTTTCAACTGCTTATAAGGAGAACTTTGCTTAATTGCAGCAATCTATTAGACTATGGAATAGCTTCCCAAGGGGAACACAGGAAGCTTATTGTCAGAGTCATTTAGGAAGAACTTCTATATTGCTCTGGAAAATACAGTGTAGAAACAATAACATTTGGGCAGAAGATAGAGCATATTGCTTAATGTGTGTCTTCTGTAATATCTATGCCTTTATAATTTTGAGCCACATTCTAAAACTGAAGGTTAATATCTTCAACCACAAAGACATGCTAATTTGGTCTCAGTCTGATTCCAGTTTAGAACTGGACTCTGAAATAACGAAGCTCAGCAGTAGAATAGGGTGTCTTGGCTTTCGGCTTTCCTGTGTGTCTTAATTTGAAAAAATGAATCAGTTTTTTCTCTAAAGGTGGTACATTTTGAGAGCTTTTAAGAACCTGAATTGAGTCAAAAGTGGGTTGGGGGTGAAGTTGGAGTTTTGTGAATTTAGGTGAAAATTTTCAATACATAAAACCTGATTTGACAGTACTGGCTGAATTTCACTTTTACCCTTTGATTTTGCTGAAAGTCAAGCCAAGGGGATGGTCCAAAACTAAACATACACAAAAGGTCTTGAAAATAAAACATATTGTGTTTGCTCATATGCACCCAATATTTGTATATAAACAGTACTATGGTTCCTTCTTACCAGTAACTACAGGTACAGTGGTAAGAAAATATTCAGAGAACTGAAACATAACGCAAAACTCAAGTAGAGTTCATGAAAAGCCCTGGCCGTTTGGTTACTTTTTCTTGCTACAGCATTTTTTGTTCATCAGCTTTTTTTTCCAGGTTATATCAGTGGTGGAAAAAACTAAACGTGAACAAAGTAACTGTCCGTGGTTAAAACTGAGAACTTTAGAAATATCAGAAAAGACTATTTCTATCAAATTTCCAGTCAAAATTTTAGAAAACCAAAATTATCCAATGCTTTATTATTGCAGGATTAAAAGTCATTCTGGAAACTTCAGTAGTGAGCTAAAAATATTTCTTCCAAAGGGTTACAGTCTAATTTAAGCTATTAATTGAAGGAAAGTCAACAGAAAATTAAGGATAGGAATGGGACAGAAGAAATTTATAAGAAAAACATGTTTGTCTTGTTTCTTGTGATATATTTGGTACATAATATGCTTTCCTTTTAACTGTAAAGGCATTACGTAGCCATAATTACAGAGGGTTTTTTCATTATTGCTTAGCTAAACCTGTAGAAAAGCCAGATAAAATCTGTGGAGATACTTTGTTTTTCTCTTTAAAATGAAGAAGATATTTTGTCCTAAATTTGCAAACAAACCTTTTATTGTAGTTTAAGTTCAGGGTTTTTTTTCAGATTTTTCTGAAAGTTTGGGTGTTTTAGAAACAAAATATTTTTAAAATTATTAACTATTCTCCACACTTCCTTTGAACTTTTCTGTTTTAATGCTGGAGCTCTGAATTGTCTATCATTAAGTACTGGTGATAATATCTGCAATAAAGGATAGGTGCATTTAAAGTCACAAAAAATTTGTTTTTCCATCTCTTCTTCCTTTTCATCAAGCTATATAAAATTAAAATAAACTAATTTGATGACTACACTTTGCTGCAAAGATGGAGCATTTTGCTATGAACAAGAAAACCATTTTAATGTAATGAAGTCAACATATGATAGGAGTAGACAGTGCATAGGGAAAACAAGAAAAATTTTGTAATAAGATTTCTATTGTGGCACTCATTTTTAATTTACACTTGGATATAATGAGCACCATGTCAGAATGGAAGTGTGAACATGAATTTGATGTTGTTGACAATTCCTGACTGACAGAGAAACTGAAATTTCAAGTTAAGAGCCTGCTTCCTTTCTGATGCATTCTATTTCTGCCACTCACAATTCATTTCTTAAAAATAAAGATGAGTGAAAACAAAATGCAAAAAGTAACTTTATCTTTGAACAGGAGGCAGGAACATACACAATGGTGGAAAGCACATTTGAGAAGCTAAACAGAACATTGTTGGAATGAGAATGAAAACAAATGCTTTCAGCAACTTTTCCTGGGCAGGGCTGTCTTTTCTCCACAGATTTCTTTAATTTCTCCTTTGCTATTGGACTTCTTTTTACTGTCCAACAACTTACCTAATAATGAGAAAACAAATACCAGTCCTTGAAAAATATGACCACATGCTTCCACATGGCTGTATATGAATTCACAAAACTAAACTCAGTCTTTCTCATGCATTGCTTTCCTGTGATCAATTAATCTAGGAAACTGTGGTTGTTAGCTAGTTTAGTAACTGCTACTGCAAGACTGGCAGCTGGAGACTGCATGCAGTAAAAGAGGCAGAGCTAATAACCATAGTTTAGTAACTAGCTAGTCTAGAATTAACTTGGCTTTCAATCTGTGATGCTAGATTTAAAAAAAAAAAAATAGGAATCATCACTCCTCCTATGGAAGACTATAATCAAAGACTGAGAGTAGTATGTAGCTTTTTTTTCTACTTAAATATTAAAACTTGTCTGTTGATGTGTGTGGCTAGCATTGGTAATGCACAAGTCTCCTTTGATTTTGGGATGGGAAGTTCCTGCTATGGGATTACAGGAGACCAAGAAAGTGTGCATTAAACAGCATGGAAGTTCACCAGGCAGTAAAACTGGACTTTAGCATGAGAATAATTTCTGTTGCATGTGGTTTGTCATCTCCCTTTCAGATCTCAGCAGGAATATTTCAAGAAAAGCCTTGTTGATGTTACTTGTATTCTTTCAATTTCAATCAGAATCAGATCTAAAGGGAACCTAAGTACAGGAAAGATAATAGATTACCTAAAATTTCTGAACCCTGGAGAAAAAATATCTGCATTTAGAATATATGAAGGTCAGTGCTGTTGGGGAAATTTTCAGAACCTATTTATCAAAACTTAAAGCCCATACATGCTCAGTTGTGGTTTCTACTGAACATATTCTGACAGTTTCTGTGGAACATATTCTGATACTGAACATATTCTGATTCATAGTATTTATGAAAATTGGTATTATGGTAGTTCATAATGTTGATAATCTCTATTTCTAGAGCACTAACAGTGTTTTCAGTACTTCATAGACGTATCTAGGAAAAAGATCCTCTGTCACAAACAATTTACAATTCCAAAAGCAATTGATGTCAATAAATTTACTTTATACCAGCTGGATCAACCATTCTGAGATGTTGTTCAGAGAGCAAAGCATTTCCCTTTAATCATGGGCTGTAAGCACCTGCCTCACTCTAAACCTCACTTAAAGTCACTAATATCTTTAAGTATTCTGCTGAATGCTGGCACTTAAATACTTTACTGAAGTAGGCCTTCAGATCCGACCGTTATTTGTGTTGATGCCTCATGGTCCTTGCAAAAGAGATTAAAGGAAGAATCTGAATTTGGAGAATATGATGGCATAGGAACTGGATTTTTAAATGGAAATTAAAGTACTTTGACAGCTTTGTGGAGCTCTCTGGAATTTAGATTTTAAAGCATTCTATTTACATTTAAAAATATGTTTAGGTATTGAAAATAAATTTCCCAAGAGCTTAGTCTGCATATAGAAATTATATTTAAAATCCATACATATTTATAAGTATGACTTGTATTTGAAAGGAGAGCAGGAATTAGGGATAGTATACACTTACTGCCAAAAGCTAAGTCTGTTAGAGCAATCATTTGGTCCACCAGAAATGCTTTACTGCAAACAGGGCTACTTTGTGTCTGTGGAAAAGGAAGTGGCTGTATTAAAAAAAAAAAAAACCAGCAACCACTGAACAACCTCGTCTCTGTATGCTTTTGCCTAAACCAGGAAAATACCCAACAACACGTACAACAGAGAGGCTTCGGAGAAAAGTAACAAATGCTAATCCAAACCTGGCACAAAAAAACAGACATGAGAATTTCTAACGTTATTTCTAGATGATCAGGTATACTGAAAGATGAAGTAACTGCTTTGCAATTTTGAGTATCTTACTTGAACTTTGGTCAGTTAAATGTTGGATGAAAACTGGCAGCATACTAGAGATTTGTCCACTGAGTGGGCAATCTATGGAGAATGAATTACTTATGCGTCGTATCCAGAAGCTCCACCAGACAGGTCCAGTTCCTGCTCTGCATTATGACAAATGAAAAGATTTTAAACTCAAGTTGGAAGATTAGAGATGACAAGTGCCTACATAGGTGAGGCAGAAAAATAAGCAGTGGTAGCATTATAGAACCATCTCTGAAATCTACTTTAGGATATAAAAAGTAATTGTAATTAGTCTGTGAGATGCAGAATGGGTAACAAGTTGTTGTTCCAAGGGCAGCCTCTCTAGAGGGATGTCTGAAGACATGACCTTGCTATTTGAACAAATCCTGATCACAGACATTCTTGAATGCACTGTTAGCTGAATGTAGCAAAACCAGTTACTGAACTATAACTAGAGGGACATCCATTTGCTGAATGAATGTGGACTGAGGGGACACCAAATGTTTAAACCCCTTCCCGCAGTGTTCTGTGCATAGTAACAGTTAACTGGCACTAGGGAAGCACTTTTTAAACCTTAACTTTTCAGACATATTTATCATGCCAATGTTATAAACAGTGTAGGATTTGAAAAGATGTGGAAAAAAAGCACTATGATATAGTTGCTGCATTATAACATTGAGCTTCTAAAACACAGCAGTATGTTTTTCTGAGGTGCAGCTAGCCAAACATCTCGCTGCCAGGTTTCCATGATCTCCTAGGGTAAAGTGGCAATCATTTAAGAGTTTGAGTCGTCGATATTCTAACTAATAAGGAGCCATAGAATGCAGAGGGGGGGTAGATCCACAAAATTCACCTGTGGAGGAAAATGGGGAAGCTTCTGTACACTCCAGCATATAGAGCACTACGACTAAACTGGCTCTTTGTTTGGTCTTGACACAGTGCCTACTAGCATAGCAGTACAGCCTTAAGGAATGTTTTTGCTATCACATGCATAAAAGCATCCAACCAAAAATATAATGAATGCCTGCAATTTATACATAATTCACACATTTGTATATATATAAGGATATATCCTATTTTTGTGACCAATTCACAGGCATGAATGCATACATGTGTGCATGCATATGTGCAGTTTTGATTTTCTGTTTATGAAAAAGGCACTGTGGGAGAATTTTATTAACAGATGCTAAAATATGGGCCTCTCAGATGCTTCATACAAGTGTTTCACTTCATTCACATGGTATGTTGAGCTTTCAAGGACAGTATTCCTTATTTGAAAATTTAATTCTGCCTACTGATTTGATTCCGTTTAGTGTGACAAAATTGTGTGACAATTGTAAGGACCTCTGAGATTTAGGATCTTTTTTGTTCTAACATCCATGAAACACTTTCTTTGTTCCCCTCATTTTCCCAAACCAAAAATTTTATTTGTTCAGTTTTGGAAGCAGAAGGAGAAATGGAAGCACTCTGAGAGTTTCTGAATAATTTTTTCCATGATTCAGAGGAATGGTATGAGGAATAATCAAGAGCCACTACCAGTAGAGACAATGGGAGCCTCTATTGGAGATTAAGATACAGAAAATATCAGGAGGAAGACTGATGTTGTGGCATTGTTTCTGCTAATTATACCTGAATTCCCACACTTGTCCTTGTGACTTGTTTTACTCATTAATTTTATAATGAGGAGTAAAACCTTGAGCTGGCAACAAAATATAATTGGGAACTGCATGAGTAGTTTGGGTATAACCAAGCTACACAGAAAATAGATGTTTTCATCTATGAACCACTGCAACTGATGAGCTACTTTGAATGGTGCAGATGAAAAATCTTAAGACAAGGGAGTGAGAGCTGGTAATAAAATAATCATTTAGTAATCAGGCAACACAACAAAGATGACAGTATCACAATTTGCAATATAGCTTAATGGAAGAACACATCTGACCATACCAGTTGATGGTCAGCTCCTCCTGCTTACTGGTTTTCTGTTGCTAGACAATTCATATAACTGGTCTATTGTCTTATGATGCAAATTTTACCATGTCTATAATTTTCAGTTATGAAATATGGAATTCCCTCTAGTATTATGTTCTTATAATCATTTTCTTAGAAACTGTAGTATTCTGGCCTAAGAATGTTTGAATTTTTTTAAACTTAACACCAAGTGAAATATCAGACGAGGTTTGGTCCAGATGCATTAACCACAATCAGGAAACATTTTTCCATTTTTGTCTGTGTAAGTGAAGTCAAAAGTAATTTTTCTGTGATGGTAAATTAGTCTAACTCTCTTCATGAGAACCGAAGGGGTGACTCAAGATGCGGAATTCTTGTATTTCAAATAAATAGCAGGAAGCTGATGTTAAGTCTGTAAGCGTGAGACATACTACCAGAGTGGGTCATTGACAATGATGGAGAGGAAGCATCCATAAAAACATGGGTGCCAAAGGAAGAAATGCTGTCAAATAAAGTGAGAACCAAACTGCAGTCTTTTACAGCTGAAAAAAGTGGATAGGCTTTTGGGTCCTTCTAGTCTGCCATGGAAGGAACAAGTCCCCTTGTAGACATGGCCCAGTCAAACAGAGGAGATACAAAACTGACAATCTGTCCCTTGTGGTTTTTAAGGAATTTAAGGAATGGTTGGTAACAGCAGAGTGTTTAATCATTGTTTGCCTTATAAATTCCCGTTCTGGTCATTGTATTTGGCCTACCTAAATTATTTAAATGTTTTAAATTGGAGAAAATAATTCGTCACTTCCTTCTCTTAATTTAATTAAAGGATTTCTCTGCTGTAGAAAGCCTATTTGGGAGGTTTTTTCCACCAAAGTGGTAGTATTCTAGGTGAAAGTGCATTGTTTCATTTCAAAATACTTCTGAGTCTTTGTGGATTATAGCTCCACATAGCCATAGTAATTAGAGAAAAATAGACCAATTTAAAACATTAATGCTGACTGTGTTTTGAGTGCTCAAAACAGGCACAGATTTAGCTGCCTTTTTATTATCTAGCAATTTCTGGGGAATATATTACATATTTGATTCCAATATCCAGTTGTTTTTTTCTTTAAGTTCCTTGCTCTTAGTGCCTCTGGATCATATACCTCAGGATTTTGTTGTGGTTTTATTTCCTTCCTTTGGCCATTCATTTTCAGAGTCACATTTCCAGCTATTTCTACTGTTGCCACACCTCAGGTATTAATATTTAACTTCTCAGTACAACTTTGATAGAATGGCATTTTTAAATTGATGTGTGTAATCTGGAAAATGTGTGCACTGATGAAGCCTATTAGTAGCACAAACAAAAGCCTTATTTGAATCCCAAGGTGGGCTTATTCTGCTAGGGATGAGCAGATGGTTTGGAAGCAATCCAGGACCACCCAAACCGGTTGTCTCCTAGTCTGCTACACAAACACCAGGTATTTCCAAGTGAGTTTTCCTACAAATGGTATCAGAACACAAACATCTCCTTATGCCATTGTGCCTGCTTACCCCTAACTTCTGTTTACTTGATTTTGCATTAATCATTTTACAAGCTATTTCATTGTTTGTTTTTTTTTTGTGTTTTTTTCTACATTAACTTTTGAAACTGGACACTGAAACACCCAGACACCTCTTTATGTGGTATCATGCTGAGACCTCCATTGATTACTGTCTGGACAGAGATTTTAGATTCACTACATAGACCACCACCACTCAATGAGGGTTACCTGATTGAAGTGGTAGGCTGTCATTGTATTAGTTCAGTAGCACTTCAGGCAAATTTACAGGTCTCAATTTAAGTTCAGAACTTTAGGATTCCCTTTCATGTGTTGCAAAGAAGTGTGAACTAGCTGAGCCAAACCCTTCTTCCATGTATGTCTTAGCCTGTCCACCAGGTTGTGTCCCAGACTCATCTCTGTCTTGTGTTTACTGTCCTATTCCCCCGTTTTTCTCACTCTGACTCCACTCTCCTCGTCATGCTTATTCTTCCCACCTTCATCCTTCACAGTTTCCACACATCTTTTTCATTTCAATTCTTCTCTCCCCTGTCAGCTCATACTAATCCCTGCCATTGCCTGCGAGTACAGAAGAGGCTGCATCCCTTTTCACTCTATTTGTCAGGTTCCAAAGGGTTTTCTGTCCCTGAGTGCCCCCAGGGCTCCTCTGCCCATGGCCCAGGACCCCATAATGGCCTTCTTCCCCGGGCTATCAGCCCCTGCCCCAGCAATGCCACAGCTGGGCTGTTCTCCAGCTCCCCACTGCCCTGCCTGGCCATGAGCCAGGTCCACCCACTGGTCCATGGCCTGGCCCATCCCTGGAGAGGTGCCTGATGCCTGGGACTGGGGCCACCATGGCTTCCCTGCTCCTGGCTTAGGGATGGATGGGCTCTGCCTGCCAGGCCCTGCCCTGGGGAGCCCCTCTCAGCTTGAGTACTCTCAGCTCCTGGCCCCAGGGAGCCTCCAGACCCCACTGTGCCCCAGAAGCACTGGTACACCCACAGGAGCTGGGAACCCCATTGGCAAGGCTAAGGCTGGCTCAGCTCAGGGCTACTGTGTGTTCAGTGCAGGCAGAGATTTTAGGAAGCATTTGCCAGTCTGCAAGTATCTGCTACGGTTTCATGTACAAATTGTGCCTTCTGAAATATTTGTTGTTTGGGCGAGGTATGGTGGATTTTGCACAGAGTTAGGAATAAGACATCCTGCAGCAAAGCACGGGAGTCCTACATCATCTTAAAGAGCAAAGGCATTTATCACACTGGACATAAAAGGCTTTTTCTTTTTTTCCCCTCACTTGCCCTCAGAAATTGCTGAGCTGTTTTGACTGAAAATTCCCCAAATAGCTCAAATAGCAGATATCTGCATAGAAGGTTTCTAGCTAAAATTAGAAAAAATTCTCAACTGGAAGTTTAAATTTGGCAAGGTTATAACAAGTTACAACCAACTGGAAAGGGTCAAAGCAACT
Organism: Tringa tobata; assembly: GCA_033628505.1. NCBI lineage: Eukaryota > Metazoa > Chordata > Aves > Charadriiformes > Scolopacidae > Tringa > Tringa tobata. The sequence goes on from JAHREE010000101.1 coordinate 8,729,365, forward strand.
TTAAGAATATAGGTGGTGCTCCCTGCCACACCTATAATTCATGCAGCTTATTTTTCTTAAGCTAAATTCATCCATTGACAAATTTATGAGCTGCTGAGTGTTGTGTTGTGTCTGGGCTTCAGAGTGCTTTGAATTAATACAGGAAAGCCTCTTTTACACTGAGCATGAGACGTGTTTGAAATGCTGGCTATAACACATTTTCCAAAAATTGTTTAAAACAATATAGTCCCATAAACACTGGCTGACCATACTCAGACTCTCCTCACTCCCTTTTATAGCAAGTGTCTCAAAGTTTGCTAGTATAATCTTATAGCATACTTATGATGTTTGGGAGTAAAGAATTTTTTTTTTTCTCTGTTGGGAAAAAACCCAAGGGGTTGAGGCCTGAAATTGAGATTTTTCTGAGAATTGTTTATGCTCTGGTGATTCACTGCAGTCACAGAACCAGCAGGATGGAAATTAACGCTTCCAGACTCCCTCCTTTTCCTCTCTCATCCCTGGGTAGTACAACTCCATATTGCCCTTTCTTCTCTAACCCATGGATTCTTGTGCCCTGAAATGCCTCTTGTACAGCTTCCTTTTCTCGGAATTAGGATAACTTGAATTTTGGAACACTTGATCATCTATTCTTGCTCTATGGCTGATTAGTCCTATGAATTGTGCCCACACTTGTAGAGGGGAACTATGGATGGATGGATTGGTCACAGTTATGTTACATGACTCTCTAGGCAGAAGGACACACATATCTATTTAAAACTGACACAGACTTACCTAGTTCTATCTCAACCTGCCTCAAGCTCCTTCAAAACCTGAATATAGCCCCAAACGCTGTTTTTCTATAGGATCAGGTATATTGTGCGCTGAAGTCTGGTCCAGGACCACAATGCAAAGAGATACTCTGTTGAACTGATTTAACCGGAAAAATGTCCACATACTGGTGTTACTAGGCATTGATCAACAGTTTTGTAGATTCAACCCCCTCACTTCTTTAGGAAATACTGCTTGCAAAGCAATGCACCCAAATTGTGCAGTTTCCCAGTTGACTGAATTTACTCTGTTTTCAAAAGCACTCTTACTTGGCTAATGGTGTCCAGAATCTGGCCCGTTATTCCGTCTAAATGACGGAAAGCTGTAAACATTGAAAGGGAAAGGTAAGAGACTGCTAAAGTTAAAGGCTAATGGAAGCAGTGTGAGAGGGTGTTATGGCCTTCCACAAACACTGAGCAACTGAAGAGGCAATGGAAGGGATTAGTTTGTGGAGCAGAGCAGTTTCGCCTGAGGTATGCCAGATGTCTGAACTGCAGCCGAGGACAAAGAACAACATTCAGAACGCACTGGGTTATTGAGAGTAGCCTTCAAGCTTTGCTGCCTCCCATGCTACTTTGTGGACTGAAGAATAAACCTGATGACTTATGAATTCAGGTCATTCTCAGTGTACCTCCAGATCAAAGTGTATTATTACTGCAATTATTACAATCCTTCCTCTAGGAAGTATTATAATGCTTCTTTTTCTTATAAGGAATGCTGTTGATTACTGTGGTAGAAGCATACTGCTTTGGTGAAGTGATTTGGGTATGAAAACCTTAATATCCCCCAAAATCTTGACTTCAGTGGTCTCAGTCTTCTCTCTGTCCTCGTTGAATGTGACAAATTAGATTTTGATAGCCTTGGTTAGGTGTATGTTACACAGGAATAATACTGTACCAGGGATTCAAGCAAGATCTTCAGAAAAGTTGTTTGAATGACATAGCTGACATAAATGAGCAAAGAACTGTGACTATTGACTGGTAAAAATAGCAGTACTTTCTCAGATGAACTGGATTTAGTTGAGAATTACTGCTTTAGACTATATCTTTTTTTTCTACTAACAGACATAAACTTGCTACTGTATCTTTACAGTAGTAGGCTACTTCACAAAACAAATACCAAAAAAGCATATCCAGAAATGGAAGACAGGCTTGGCTTTTTAGTTGTCATTCAAGCTGTGCCTTTAAAAATGGGCTGTTAAACACTACAGGAAAAGAAAGATAATGTGCTTTTGTTACATAAAACACAGTAAAGCAGGTGCAGCTTTTAACTGTCCATAAAAGGCCAAAACTTATTCTGCCTTCAACTGGAAGCGCTCATAATGAATTGAGTGATATGCAGAAGAATTTTTATTTGCATCTTAGGAATGCATAACTGGAAATATTATGAGCAATTCCTTGACAGTTCATATTCTGCTTAGAAAATATGCTAATAATTTGTACAGTCTCTTTAACCTGGCTCTTTGTAAAATCTTCCTGGATGCTTTGAACAGAAATACATTTGGGACCAAATATTTGTTGTATTACTCACGCAGACTGGTTTACTATCATCATTTTATCCATGAGTTTTATGTTACTAATTTCTATTTATATTTTTAGCCCAAAATTTTTGAAGCATTTTCTCATAGAAATAAAAAAAAATTAAAAAGTTTGCAAGTGGATATCAGTATTTACTCTGAGCCTGGAAGTGCCTTCCTTTTAGATATTTATTCCCTAATATTTCTAGCCATTATAGATTCATTAAAGATAAAATTAAAAGCAGCAAGTTAGCCTGCTTTCTATTTTCATTAATAAGGAACACGCAGATATTCACATCTGTGAATTTTGCAGGATTCCAGCCTTTCTTTTAAAAATGTCTCTCCCTTACTTACAGAAGAGCTCACTTGAAAGCTTGTGTCATTCTCCCATCAGAACAACAGAGATAGTGAGCACTCTTACTTCATTGGGAGCAAGTCTATGAACATCAGGAAAAACTAGAAGCCTATCCTGTCTGATATATATTTTTTGCAGGCCTTAACCTGAAAACAATTTCTTGGCAGTGCTGTAGCTACTCCAGATTTGTTCAGTTTCAGTATCCAACACAGAAAGCCCTTTTATTCTATTTGTTCAAATAAATCATATGCAGAGAAATGATGCTGCAGCAGTAAACACTGTACACTGTCCTGTCCTTAAAACTATAAATTGTGGTGCATGATGGTGTGATCTTCCTTGATTCCGAAGTGTTGGTTGGCAAACCCATGTGAAGCAACTACAGTCCCTTTGTGGGAAATTCCTACCCTTTCTTGGGGGCCCTACTATTATCATTCCTAATGTATTTTCTCCAACTGACTACTGAGAATATTTCCAGATTTCTTGCCAAGAACTTGCTAATTAAAGATACATGTTGTTTTTTTTTAAACTTCTCCTTGCTCTTAAATCAAAGACTCTTTCTAGAAATACCAGAAACTACGCTATGTTCATTTTCCCTCTGAAATCCATCTTTGACTGTTTTAAGCTAGGTTTTCTGTACCCTTCATCTCAGTAAAAAAAAAAAAAAAATGGAAATAATGTAACCATGAAATGCACACATCTCTCCTTCCTCCAATAGCCCACACTAAAAGAAAGTAAATATTCCTATTAATGATGTCCTCACTTGGGCCCATAGAAAGCCTTATAGAAAGAAGTATAGCTAGTATGATTGTAACAGTAGTTCCACATACTGTTCTTTTTTGACATTGTCTGGTTCGAGAGTACGATGATTTTGGGGAACTCCTATTTATGAATCTTAGTTCAAGTTATAGTTGTCTTACTGTCATACTGATATACTGCTAGTGTCTCCAGTGAAAGTGGAGTCAGTTGATAACTTTGGTTGCTGCACACCTCTGCTGGATGGAGGTTATGGGTAAAATCTTAATGGACAACTGCTTCGACAGAAGTACATTGGGACAGTGCAATAACTAAAGATGAGAGGAACAGACCCATAATTTCTCTGCAGGTGCAAAATCTTAAACAGCACAAGAGCAGCATGTTGATCCTTGTCTTTAAAATCCTAGGAGGATATATGGGTGCAAGAAAAGAGTTTAAGTATAAATTCAAGGAAGGTAAATGAAAGGAAGTAACCTGTGAATAGAAGAGTCATAATTAAAAGCACAGGTAGGGAGAAGAGGAATCCTAGGCATCTTAGCTCTGATTAGAGCCTAAATATGTCTCGGGAATGGTGGAAAACTGATTCAGAGGAAAGGGCAATAGTCGTTTCTCTCTATCTTGTTTCAGATTCCTGTGAAGAGTCTTTTTCTGGCCAGGTCTGTCTATGTAATTGCATGTGTTGGTGTCTTTTCACAAGTGACAAGTGATAAGACAAGAGGAAATGGCCTCAAGTTGTGCCAGGGGAAATTTGGATTGTATATCAGGAAAAATTTCTTTGCCAACAGGGTTATCAAACATTGGAACAGGCTGCCCAGGGAGGTGGTTGAATCACCATCTCTGGAGGTATTTAAAAGACATGTAGACGTGGTGCTTAACGACATGGTTTAATGGTGGACTTGGCAGTGTTAGGTTAATGGTTTGACTCAATGATCTTAAAGGTCCCTTATAACCTAGACAATTGTATGATCCTATGCTTGAAGAGTTAAAATCTCATGGTGAAGTATTGTGTGTCTGGAGCTCTAAGAAAGTGTATTTCAGCTTTGTTGCACAAATCCATGGGCAGGATGGGACCTTGGCCCTCATAAGTAAGGATTCCACATTTCTGTTTGAAATTACTCAGAAACCCTCTAGTTGAATGAGAAATAGATGAATTTTTAGGGCTGTGAGACACCCTGAAGTCATGGATGCTGTTTCCCATTGAAAACTAAGGATATTTCTGGGAAACTACATGTGTCCGGTAAACCTTCCTCAGAAGGAAAACTGGAACTGCTTTCCACATGTATGTTCAGAGATCCTTGCCAGAGTCTGTGTCTGGATGTTGTCCAAACTCTGCAGGCTTTAATGATCTTCTGACTCAGTAGATTCCAAACAGAGGAGATTGAATAATGTCTCTTTCTATCGCAAACTTTCTAGCATGGACGTCTGTGTAGGTCTGTAGCTGAATATCATGGTTTAACCCCAGCTGGCAACTAGGACCACACAGCCATTTGCTTGCTTCTCACCCTTCTCCCCAGAAGGGTAGGGAGAAAAGGAGGGGGAAGTAAAAAAAAGAACAACCTCATGGGTCAAGATAAAGACAGTTTAATAGAACAATAACACAAGGAAAATAACAACAGCAACAATAATAATAATAATGATGGTAAAAATATAAAAAATAAAGTTAATATGACACAAGTTGCTCTCACCACTTGATAATCTGTTGCCCAGTGCATCCCAAGAGGTGATCGTGGATCCCTGCCCCCTGGCCAACCCCCATTTATATACTGAGCATGACATCTGTGGTATGGAATATTGCACTGGCTGTTCCTCTGTTCTGTCTGTGCTCCCTCTTAGCTTCTATAGGAAGCAGAAAAAAGTCCTTGATTAATGTAACAACTGGCAACAACTAAAACACTCCTTTCACACCAAATCTGAAACATAGCAGCCACTAGAAAGAAAATTACCCCTATCACAGCTGAAATGAGGACACTTACCCAGTTATAAAGTGACTTATATTTGCACTCGAACAGAATCATCACGTGCTGTTTCTAACTGATTTTGCCTGATGTCCAATTTCTTATGCGTTGGTTTTTTTCTAGAGGCAACTTATCTTCAGATTTTATGCCTAACCATGTCGTAATTGATGGGTTTTATTCATGTAGTAGGGGAAGGTACCTTGACCTTGCTTTGCATTATCACTGGAAGTTTGTCTCAAAGTGCATTGAAGAGAAGAATGTTACTACTTAGAAACAGCCTTGTTGGAAAAATGCAGGATAGTTTAAGCTTGTGTTGGAATGGGTCAATCTTATTTTTAATTGGAACCTTTTTAGACTTTCTTTCACATATCATACTATTAAATGTTATCAAAGCCCCATTCAATAGAAGTGCAAGATGATTAACAGAAGAGCTTTGTGAAACAGGGACTTTGTACAGTACCACATCAGCCATAACATTTCTCTCAACAAGTCCAAATTTATTTATATGCTTTATTTCAGGATTCAATTGCTGACATCTCAGATGTGTTTGATTTGTGTTGATCTTGCCAGGGAATGGACAGAGTGTCACCGCGATTTGTCATCCAGGCCTAGAGTTGTAGTTTTCTACTAAGCTGTTGTGGTAGAAGTCCATACAGTGGATATTATTCCCTTGCTAGGTTGCCTGTTAGTTGGCTTTCTAATAAAGTCAGAACATAATTATGAAAACTTACAGATACATTGGGAAAGTTACTAAGAATAGGAGAGTTTTTATAGCAATTTACTACTAATTATTCATCATGATTATATTTTTTCATGAATAACCTATTGAGCTTGATTCTGAAGTCCTCTTGCATATGAAGCCATCTTGTATTTGGTGGAATTACTTCTGATTTGCACTAAGATCCGAATCAGACCCAGAATCACATCACTTTCTTTTTTTCCCATTCAGACATTGTAAAACTTCCCCTTAATAAGGAAAGTAAGAGCAAGTCTTTACCATTTGCAGTTCAGAAATGTAAAAGGGATTGATATGATATAGACACTTCCAAAGTTCAGAAGACAAGGCTGATAACGGTCTCTTTTGCCCAACTGCCAGTAAAACCAACCTTTTCCTGAACTGTATGGTTTGTTCAGCTCTGCTCCTTGGCCAAAGTGGTTTGAGTGTTCTATTGAAATAATTTACAAGACTTCTTGTGCTGTATTTGCTTTGAGCTAGAAGGTAATACTTTTGTGGTATTCCTGAACTAAACTCACAAGTAGCTCAGTCAAGATTAAAAAAGCTGTCAATTGCCTGTATGAATTAAAAGAACGTGGCCAAATTCAGTGCTTAGTCACAATGAACCAAGGCAACCTGAGGCTGCTTGCTGATAAAGTATGCACAAATATAATGAAGGGAAAATTTGGCTTATGTTCAATAAGAGTATTGCATAAACTAGTGAAGCAAAATGGAAAGGAAAGGAGAGATAGCCTTACCCAAAAATGCATTTCTCCTTGAATGAATCAAGAGAAACCTAGCAGTTCATCCTTTCAAAAATGTGGTTTTCTAGACCCAGCTTAGGTCTGACTGGGGTAGTGGCTGGGATTCATGCACTGCAGGGTACAGTACATGGGAGGTCAACTTTAGACCTCTGTAGCTCTAAGAAAATCTGACATATATAAGTCTACTTCCACTTTTTAATACACTAAAATATAAAATGGTCCTCAGAGTCAGGCAGAAAGCCAGCTGTCATGACCACTTTCCGTGCAGTCACGCGCAGCGGAGGGCTTTGTATAATACAGTGAATGATCTGGCAGGGGTTGCATACATGACTCTAGCTGCAATGCATCTTGGTCTGCTGAGCTGAGCCAGACTGAACTTCATCTAGCTCAGTCTCCAGTAGCATTTCAGTAAATGGTATTTTTCAATCATTACTGAGACTTTGCCAACTATTCTGATGCAGATTGACTCACATCCCATGTAAAAGGCACATTGATTGGACTCGCTATGGATTTCTATGGAACAGTTCCACTCACTGCTGGGTCTGAATGTAACTATTTGTCCCTGCAGAGGAATGTGAAACCCTCTCATGCAAATAACTAAGAGCTACATTTTAGGGCTTATGTCTCTAAAGTAGGAGGCTTGCTTGGGAATGCAATTAAAGGATGGAGAAAGTCTGGTTTGGACTAGAAGAAGGAAAGGAAAAAAATAGAGGGGAATTTTTTTTTTAATTTGCAGCTTTTTGGAACTTCTGAGGTTTTCTGTTACAAGGACATCTGTTTATAGATAATAAATCTAATTTTAAAAATGGAACCCTGTGGCTTGATTGATTTTTGGTTTAATAATAATGAATGGTAAAGCATGCAACATTGTAGGGTTTTATTAATCATGTCTGTCACATCCAAAGCATAGGATAGAAGTTTGAGCAGTCTCTGGTTTTGAGCAGAGGCCATAACTGTCTATATATTAGCCAGCACATACCAATAAGACTGGTTATAGTATTTGGATCGTATTTCAATACAACTGATTGGGAAAACAGAAGGCCTCTCTGTGTTCCTAATGAAGTGATCTTTTCCTAAATTCTGTATTTTACCTGTAATCAGCTAAAAATCTGTTCAAGTATCTGAATGAGTAAATCTGCTTTTTTATCGAGCTTTTACACTACAACTTTATCATCCAGCTGGGTATGGTAAAAGTTGTTTTTTTCTCCTTCCCTTCTTTTGATATAGAACTCTTGCTCTATCTTAGGATCAGCTGAACAAAACATTTTCTTGATTTTGCGTTTACTGGGAAATCCCAGACACTCCTCACACTTGGTTGGAAATGACCAAAAAATGGTTGGTATTGCCAGGAAATTAATGTTTGGTGTTTTAAATCTGATCTATAGCAATCTCAAGATTAATCTTTTTTCTAAATGTATAATGTGGCAGTGTTCGTGTTGTTTTAGAGAGCCATTTGTAGACTAGTTAGCGTTAAACAGATTTTTTTTTTCTGAAACAACTTTTTTTTCTGAAAAAACTTTTGAAAAGTTATGCCACATTAGCACTGTTTCAGACATAACTGAAATCTAAATATTGCAGGATATTTTTGTCACCAGAATGAGCAGAATATGTAGAAGTAACATTCCAAAATTAATGAATTTATTTTAGCATTTTTAGGAAAAATTAACATCTGTGCGATCAGATTTTGAAATTTCTTGGATGATGCAAAATGTAGATCACACTTCATTTTACGTCCTGGTCCTAAAAGTCAGCTGCTACTGGTGGTTCATGTAAATGTAAGAACTTCAGAAGGTTAGACAAAGTTTCTGCCACTTTGTCTGCAGCGTTGCTGTAGCCTGTCACAAGAATAGAGCTTTCCTGTTGAAGACTGCTTTTTTTTTTGGTTACTTTTCCACAGTTGAATGTTATACAGTCCCTTATGTCTCAAAGGTTATGGTTAAGGATTTGTTTTTGTACACACATTTATAGAACAAGTAGGGTAACATACCACATCAGAAGAACAAACGCTATGCCTTTCACATTGCTGACACAAATGCCACAATATGGTGTAACACCTAGTTTTGAAAACAAATCTCTTGATGACAGTAAGAATAACTTGATGTAGGATCTAGCACAGAAGCTACATGATCTTTTTGTGGTATGTGACAATTATAGATTATGTTGCCAAGGAAGCTCCATTGTGAAAAAAGCTTCCAGATTATCTGTTGTGTTTCTGACCTTCAAGCATAATTCTGCACATGCTTCAGACAAAGACAGTCCCATCTAGGACAGTGGAAATACTTAGAGTTCAGCTAGCTCTTTACATCTGAGCAGTGTCATGCAAACCTATTAAGCTTTAACGTATAACATATATCAATGATACGAGCTAATAGATTGCACCATAGTCTTATCTGAATAATCCATGCAGCTGAGGAAAAAGAAAATTAGGCCTATTAAGTAATTTTAATATTAATACTGTTGGGTATAGCTCTGACACAGCTGCAAAATGTTCACAAAAAGCTATTAGTGTTGCCAAGGGCTGAGTATTACATTAGTGATAAATCGAGAATTAGTTCTTGTTTTTCAGTTCTTTGTTAAGTCTATTAGAGTGTACTGCCTCTAAATGATTGATTATGCCAGGAAAATGTTGTGAAGGTTTCAAGTAAGAACAGAAATAAGATACTTGCTTTCTGTTTCTCAGGAGGGACAAGAGACAATGCAATATGCAGGCACCCCACACTGGAACTTAACTGCTGTGATGACAGATATTATATCATGATGTGTGCCATCTAATTAAGACACGTTAATAAAATAAACAAAATTCACTCTTCTAAATCTCATCCTAAATCAGCAGCATAATTCTGGAAGTTCATTCTGTGGTGACAGCCATACACCGAATGAGCTGAGCTGTAGTTTATATTCTGTATCTTTTTGCATACATAAACTTGTGGAAAAAGTGGAGGGAGAATCTGCAGGTCTAATAGCATCTTTATCATGTTTCTTAACTGACAGAGGCAAAGCAGCATAAAGCCAAACTTCCCTTATTCTGTTAGCTTTTCTCTTTGCATGTCCGTACTTGGGAGAAAGGCAATGAGTTGTTCTCAGACTCTTCAGGCAAAAGGTTATAATCTGACACTCCTTTCTGTTCAAAAATAAAAGAGAAAAATAAGAGAAAGATTTATTATGTTTTGAATCTGCTACTAGGTGTATTATTGCTGTGTTGTTTTTTTCTTTCCAATCAAAGTCCAACAGATTTTTATATTTGTGTGGCTTACCACAAAAAGTAATACTTTATTTTCTTTACTGAGCCGGAACACAAAAGTGATTCAATTTTAGAAACATTTTGGTTAAAAATAGATATGTCCCAACCCTTTCTCTCTTCACAGTATGTGAAGCCTGGTCAAAGTATAATATTTTTGCCTACTGTTAGTTAGATTAAATTTCCCAGGGCAGACAGAGTGTTAGAAGCCAGAAAATGAGTATCCTCCTGCTGCTTCATAAACAATATCACACCAAGCTGGGAAAGACAGAGCTTTATAGGAATCTTACTTTTAATGTTGTGTCCTTATTTCCCCTGTTTTCTTGCTTTCAGTATTATTACTGAAAAGTTATATGGGCTTTTAGAGTGACTGTGTTATAATGCACTTATGGTCATAGTATACAAAAGAATATTGTTAAGTAAAAAATCAGGATGAGGGAAGGAGAATTAACATAAGGGAAAAAAAAAATTAAAATGAAGGATTAACCTTGGAAGAAATCAAGGAGCTATCCCTAAACCAACATTGCCTGGATTTAGAAAGAAAAAAAAAAAAAGGTAGATTTTCTGTCTCTAACCCCTCCCTTTCAAAATACTAACTAAAACTGTAGTTTCTGATTTTTAGACCAGTTCCATGATGGTTTTGCCTAGGTCAGAAGGCACCTTGAAAAGAGGAGTTGGGATTGATTCCATCTTTTGGGTTAGTGCCCAAAAAGCATTTGTCTAACCCCAAAGAGATCTTGTAGGGAAACATAGCCTGTCACCCAAAGTGGACATTTCTTTCTGTGCACTGGCACCAGAGGTGTGGTAGGAAACTGTCTTCACATCTCTCCCATGTTGACTTGTTCCTGAATGACAACATCCAGCCTAGTACTGTCAAATTGCTAACACCACTATATTAACAGCTGGCATTTCTACAACAATCATTGGGGTTAAAAATATTTTTCTTGTTTTTTTTCTGAATAATAGCTACCATATTGAGTGTTTAATGTAGTCATACTATCAAGTAAACAAGGATATGATTAAGGACTGTGATTTTTGAAACAGCTGTTTTATGAACTTACTGCATGTGAATTATTAATTGATGCCCTTGCCGTATCTGAGCTGGAGGTTAGTAATGTATCTAGATTCATACAGATATATGTACTTCAGCAACCCACACAGCCTTATTTTAGGTATTGGAAATTTTTAAGTAGACAGATGTAAAACTGAACACTCTGCACCTCCCCCTCAAACAGCCAGCACAACAAACTGTACTAAATCCAGCAACAGAAGACATTTGTGAGCATTACACCACATTGTCAGAGCCTCCTGGTCCCATTAGGGCTGAGGAAAGAATCCAGGACTTGCAAGGCGGTGGGGTGCTATGCAGTCATTCTCACTTTTATTTTCTCTGATTCAGAGAACTTCATAATAAGGTGTAATGGCTATAACCAGACAACTCACCTGCTTATCCTGGTTAAACCATACACACGGAGGGAGGAGAAATAGGCTCAAGGAGGTGATTGAGTTAATGCAAACAGAGGACCAAGTGTGTGTTTCTAAATTCTGGACCAACAGGCTAAACTCTGAGGTGGTTATCTGGGTGACAGAGGTGAGGGTAACACTACACTACGTAATAACTCAGGCTGGGATCAGGTCTGTGCCTTTATGGGAGGTAAAAGATTTCTGATCTGTTAACTACATGTCAGATGATGTTAGATTGATAATTCCAGTTTCTAACACTGGGATTTTTTTTTAACCTATCTGTTAATTTCTTGTATGCAGACTATAACATAAAACAAACCACCTTATGTCTGGTCTATAGAACCCACTTTGGTACCTATTGGTGAACATCATAAGGAGGAATGATCAGTTTCATATAAACTTTGCTTGTTTATTTTGGTTGGATACTAAAAGGATCATGCAGAAAAGCAGAAGCAATGGTGCTGGTCATGGCACCTATTTCAACAGATTGCTAGAAGAAAAATGCATAATTCAAAGCAGTTTTGAACTGAGTAAGATTTTTGACTTCACAAGAGATGCTCTAATGAAAGTTCATCATTTGCTAGTCTGACCACTTAACAGCATGGGAGCTGATTTGTTAAAGTCAAGTGATGTCAGTCCCCTTGTGCCTTTTCAAAATTCTTCTTTTCCCAGTGAGGACAGAATTTCTTCTGTCATTTTCCAGGGACCAGTAAGTACAGAATGTCTGTTGTTTTCTGGAAAGGAATACATTAGGTACCTCCATTTCTTATCATTCAAACAATCCTGGGATATGCTCTACTAAACCTAATCTCACATGTAGTTGGGACTCAGCCAAAGGCTTCTGCTAGTGTTTCTCTTAACTATGCCTGCTCTATTCTCCAGTGCTCTGCAGTATGCAAGCATGAGGAGATGATCTTCATGGCTTAAGAAAACTCAGCCTGGCTTATTTCTCAATTACTACAGCTGGGCAGCATCACCTTGACTGCAATAGGGTCTTCTGAACCTGGGAAAGAAATAAGACACAAGTTTCTTCTTGGCACAGATAATATCCCCAAATGGCATAATTTTAAGATAAATTCTGCAGGTTTCTCCTATCCCACAAATTGAATTCAACTGAATAGACTCTTTTTGGTAGAACACTATGACAGATATTGTTGTTTAGTGCAACTGCCGGAAAGCACAGCTGTTCTGCATTTGACTGAAAAGTTTTTCCAGCAAGTCACAGAAAGTTTTGTGCTGAGCTGAATTCCACTCTTAATAAACAAGTTAAATAAAACCTCCTAGAAGCTCTTTAGTATCTTGATGCACTCTCACTTCTCTCCAAATATTTTTCCTCATCTTGCTCTTCTCAATACAAAACCGTAACAAAGTTATGTTCTTGTTTATTACAGCTGTCTCTGCTTGGAATTGTTCAGCAGTCATTGAGAGCATGTTAGCTTTGATCTTTGAGGTAGTGGCACCTGAAGACAAACAATGTTATTTGTATAGTTATTGCTTATTGAAAAGTTTGACATATGAAAAACTTATTGCTGGGAAACATTACTGTGAGTCAGCTGTTCTGCTTGTCTTACTTCACAGTAAATTTAAAAGACTTTATTCCTTAGTAGAAGATAAATAACTAACCACATGTTTATGCTTCAGTGTCACATGGGGAAAGAGCGTGGAGAGTGTTACAATGCTTTATCTGCTCTGGGGCAACTTATTTGTGTTTCAAAGCACTGAGATAACAAGTCTTCCAAAATTCTGGCCAATAACCTTTTATTTTTGAACAGTGCAGAAGAATAATTGCCCAACAAAGTGTCTGGCTTTTAGACTTTATTGATTTATATAAGCAGAATTAGAATTTTTCCTTCTTTCACAAACCAAGTTGCCATTAAGTAACTCTGTCAGAGATGACAGTCTCAATAACCTTTGCTTATGTGAATGAGGTATTTCGTTTAAAAAGAAACACTTGTTTTCTAGATTTGATACAAATTGGGTTGTCCACCCCCCAAGCATTTCATTGGTTGATTTCAAACCCTATCAGATCAAGTAACTGAAATATAATTTTTCTTTCTGCTCGTGATGAAACATTCCAAAATGGGTATGTGGAAATAACCACCTCTTGTCTTTTTGTTTTTAAATTGAAATAACATATTTCAATATTGAAAAATTAAAATGTTTTGATTTGGTTTGTTGAACTGACCAGAATCTTTTGCTTTTCCTTTTCACTCCTAGCTGTGCTTTTCTGGAGTTGTAAATTATCTCCTAAGCATGAAATTACCTCTGGAGAATGGGAGCATTTCTATTATACCCTCTGAGGTGGTTTTTCTTCCTAGATGAAGTTTCCCATGAAGCATTAAACCATTCAGTTGAACGACTGCACTGTATCATGTAAGGACTTGGTCAGAGGCATGTTTAATGTGTGAGAAGTATCTGAGCCTGAACTCTCAGGAAGCAATGTGTCACGATATGCTGAAGTTATGCCTTGGATTTTTAAGCTTCTCTTTTTCTTTTGATCTTTTTTGTTTGTTTGTTTGTTTAGTGTAAATTCAGAACTATTTCCAAAGGGGCTCACTCACTCCGTCCTTCCTTCTTGCCTTCCTCCTTCTTCTGTCCTTCCTTTACTCTGTATAGCTGAAGTATTGCTGGTGAACATACCTGTCTGGCTGCCTTTGTTGCCAAATGTTTGAGTTGTTACAGCTCTCACTGAGTCTGGCATTCTATAATAATACATCACGACAAATTGTTTTAACATTCACTGCTAACATGACATTGTCTGCCATGACCTATCAAGATACCCTGTTCCCTCAGTACCGCAACATACTTCGGTCTTTTAGTGCGCTTCAGTGTACAGCTGCCTTCAGTCCTGCAGGCTATTAACGTGGGGTTAGTGGTGGGCGAAATGGCACAGTCTTCCCCCTAATTTTGTGACTCCTTTTTGCCAGTCCCTAGCCTTGTACCTAGATAATTTACTGATGTGCTGCACTACTTTTCTTCCTGCAGTCATGATGGTTGCATATTAAGTGCTGCTCAAAATTAGTAAAATACTGCCTGTTGCCTGGACTTACACTCACAATATTAATGTGCAACACTGTAGTAACCATTAGATTTATTAGATTCTGCCATGCGCATTTGTAATATGGAAACATGTGCACATATTTGGAATATAAAAACCACACAGATGCAGAACATTTTACAACATGTATTTGAGGCAGTTTAGAATTACTGCTAAAATGTTCCAGCATGTGAAGAAAGGCAAATTGTCAAATTTTGAACAACACTTATGAATAAAGTCATACAAAACTTGGTTACTTGGGCTGAAGAAAATCTTAGCTGTGGTCTCTCAAGGGCTAGTCACAACAGAAATGTGATTAAATCTGACCAGCAGGGGCTTCTATGCGACAATGTATTAGAGAACTAAGCAACTAGGGTCCATCGCATTAAGAATTAGTTCTATGATAAAATTGTGGTTTTTGAGGACTGTGTGACGTTGAAGAAGCATTATTATTTTACTGTAAGGAATCCAAAAGGAAGACTTGTGGGCAGAAGCATACGGCTAGAGATGTGATAACCCAATGGCTGAACCTTTTTTTACCATTACTTCTTTGGTAACTAATACCACATTAGGTTATTTCCTGTGCTTTTTTCCTTTGGTTAAAAAGACCCACTGGATATTTTTTTTGCCGATGTCAAATATTCTGAGTAGTCAGTAAATCTGAAATCTCAAGTACATACCACTGAAAGAAAGAGTGTAGCGATGAGTTGTAGAAACTGCCTGCTAAGCAAGCTTTAAAACACAAACAAAACTTTATCCAAGTATTGAAGCCAAAAGAGAAATTAAACAAAAGTCAGAGATCAATTCAGCTGTCACTAGAGCAGGAAATGCTCTTTCAGATTGCTGTTTTAACAATCAGATGGAGAATTTAGCTGGGCTTTGTTTTTCTTATTATTAATTCAAGAGCCTAAAAATATCAGGCTACTGTCACAAATAGAAACGGGCAAGCTATTTTTAAGGAAAATTCATTGAACAAAACCTTTATACAGTGTGACTGACCCTTTAAGTCCAGTGACCACTCTGCTGCCTTTGGCAGGATCTCAGAAAGAGAAGGAGGACTAAGGAGATGATAGAAAACATCTGGAGCTCCCAGAAATACTCTTTCAGATCTAGTGATCGGTAGAAGACAAAGAATTGAAAAGGGCTATTTTAGACCCTAGTCAGGGCAACCTGAGAGCAAGAGCAAAAATCCTGATGGAAAAAGCAGTGCAAAGGACCTCTGAGATGAAGAAGCGTTTTACAAAAGGAAGGCATTGGAGAAAATTTGCTAAAAATGTCATAAGTAGGTGAAATCTGAGGAACCAAAAAGAGGATAGTCAATTTTTTCAATGGGCAACTTGTAAAATGGGAAACTGGAATAAAAGCACAAAGGGATGGTGGGCTACAAGAGCCTAACAAGCCCTTCCCTGGGAAGGGGTCCACAGGTCTTCAGTGTGACTTTGTGCCCCTATAACTGGTGTGCTGGCAACAAGGGTCACGCTCATACAGGTCTGGTACCAAGCCCTCTGTCAGACGGCTCCCTCAGCTTGTGGCAGATAAGCTGGACAAGGGTCCTGTTTGTAGACTACCTTTTGTGGCTGCCTTTGAGGTGGTATCTGCTGTCTAGCCAGAGAGCTCGCCTGCATATGCTGGCCCTGGCCCAAGCGATGGCAGAGCGTGACCTAACCTCTGAGTAGGCCACCCATATGTGGTCTTTGCAGCGTGTCTGCTGATGGGGCTCTGGGCTCCCAGCTGCTCTGAAGACATCTCTGAAGGAGCAGGGAGGCCCCAGCAGCCCCCATGGCCATCCTTGGCCTTCATACGATGCCTATGCAGGCTGAGCGCAGGCTGGTCTTGTTTTTTGTCAATTGTGTGATGGTAAAAATGTGTTTGAGTGGCCCAGGGATGGCTTGTGGATGCTTTGTTGTCATTTCAAAGACTGCTTTTTTTAACTGTGTGTGTTGGAATTGTATGCACACAGGCACCGTGTCTGTTCCTTGGCTGTGGGAATGACAGGTTGACTGTGCTTAGAAGATGCTGAATGTATCCTGTGAATGTATGTGAAAAATAAGTCCTTCCTATGAACCATCTTCTGGACAAACCATTTACTGCATGTATGTTTGGGACCATTTGACTATATCTCACCTGCTCTTATACATAATATGTGCCGTGGCATTTCACTTAGATATTTGCACAGAAGAAAAGCAAAAGGTTAACATTCTTCATAAATATATATACAGAAAGTGCTTTTTAAAAAATATTTTTCATAGTAACTGTGGGTAGATAATTTTCCTGAAGAACACACACTGACAATTTGTCACATTTTATACTCCATCTTGAGAACAAATAGGCTGGTTATTATTAAAAAAAAAAAAGGACAGGCTCCCTGTGAGAATTTGGATCATGATTAATGAGTTCTTTAAATTCTGAGATAACATTTTAATGCAAAAAACCCTAGCACCAAAAACAAACAAACAAAAAACTCAAGAAGGCTGTCAGAGGGAAGTATGTGTATTTAATTTCAGTGGTGTTTGTTTGTATGTCGCCAGAAAACTGTATTTCTTTTAACTAAAAGAGACAGAGGGGAAAAAACCAAGGCCTTCATGGAACTTAAAAGGAAAGGCTGCCCCAGAAAAAAATGTTAGTTCTTAAGAATATTAGAGTTGTCATAATGCTGCAACATTCTTATTAAATTTGGATGTGATGATGTTTTAGACCATAGACAGATTGGTCTGCAAATTGCTGGGCCCTGCTTTTGAACGTCCTCTGGAATGGAGGGCAGAAGAGGTATCTGGCAGTGTGCAGTGAATACACATTCTTTAACCACTTTGGTGCAAAATGCAAAACTTGAGCTAACCCTGTCAAAGAAGAGCAGCCTAAGCAGAGCTACCTACGCTCCCAGAGAAGCAGACAAGCGATGCTTACCAGTCCTGCTCTGCTGAGAGGGTGATAACCTGTCAGCAGAACGGAACAGGCAGCCAGGGGAGCAGCTAGATTTGTCAGACACGGTCTGATATTCAACTATGTCTGACCACACCTTTAGAGTGCTGTGCACTGTTTTAGCATGTGAAAATCTTTTCACATACTTAAATTCTTTGAATTTGTTCCTTTTTATAAAGGAATGCAGACTATGGTTTGTGAGCGGTCCACACAAATGCCTCAAAATCTGAAATCATGGTAGCTTCCAAATCCTATTTTGTTTGGGAATTTCTGGTCATAAAATGAACAATGCAATCTATACTCTGAATTGTAAGGCTAGCTCACTGTTCAAATAAAAGAACGCTCTGTAAAGTCCCGTAGAATGGGGAGGAAAATATTTGTAACTTAGAATTCAGAGCTTTTTATCACATCAGAATTGCTGTCCTGTTCACAATCCTTCAACATTTTCACCATGCAAATATCTTGGGTGGGCATAGAGGCTACACAGCCAGGGCACCACTGCCCGCTGGCTGAACATCACGAGCCTGCTGCTGGGCCTTTTCCCTTGCTCACAGAGAATCTTTTTATCACAGCCTTTCCTGCAGGGTAATGTTTTAGCACTCTTTAGCGTCACTGTCCCATGACCCTGCAGTCTTGGGAGTGATTTTGTCCTAGTCATGGTCCTAGAAATCCCAGTGCTTTGTTATCACCTTTGCCATCTTCCAGTGTCTTCATTTTCAATCTGAAAGGAAAGCAATGGCCCATGTAATCCAGTGCCAGCCTCTAGGACCACAGAAGTTCTTTCTTACTGGCCTCTTTACAGTATATAAATGCAAAACATACTGAACATGTATTTTCTGTGTGAGAACATTATTTCAGATGACTGTCTGGCAAAGAAAATGTTTCTGGATTGGAAAAAACAGACTAGCTTGCAAATGCTGCCAAAAGCACTGAATCTTTTTTAAGGGCAGACACTTTGGATGCTTCAGCTGGCAGAAAATTACCAAGGGGTATTTTTCAAAATATAAAGTACTGTCCTTTTGAAAATGCCCAGTTCTTTAGAAGAATGTAAAGTGTATTCACAGGACACTGGATCTCAGCCACCTGACACTGCTAGAGTAGGAATAGTTCTTGCAAATCAAAATCGTACTTTGTATTTTAATAGTGCTAATAAAACGGACTGAAGGAAACTCTTGCATTTGAATAGGAGTTTATTTTTAGGTACATCAGTAGCTGAAAATAGAATTTCCTATACATAGGAACCACATTTTGCCTCTGGTGTGGGTGTTCCTGTCTGGGCAGGCTTGGATGTGACTACTGGTGACGGATGAATTATCAGTTCTGCACTCAGGGCAGCCACACTTGCATTGCTTTGGAAGCTTAACGATGACCTGCTGAAATGCTGAACCCAGAGTCTTAGACATAAACTCAGAGAAAATAAACATCTATCTGTGTTATGGGCACCAATTCTGTAGGCGTTCTCCAAACTGCATTTGGAATGCGGCGTCCTTGCTGACTTCTACCTCTTGGAGCTTTTAGAAATGTTTGTGAATGAATTATATAAAAGTCTGCCCTTTCTCCTCTGCGTTGCATATTTTTGTTCATATGTTTCCTTTCGTCACACATCTCTGTGAGAAAAGTTCAAGCAGTCTAGGGGAGAGGAGAGCCAATATAGGCTGTTAGATTTGTGGACCGGAACAGTAAGGATCGTGTTAAGTATTGTCTGCCTGGTTCTGTCGAGCTGACCTATAAATTATCATTACACAACTTTGTAACGTGAACTATAAAAATAAGTATTGAGAAATGAATAGGTCAGAGAACGAGAGTGAGTTCATTCTGTTGTCATTTCAAAACCACAATAGTTTCCCCCTTTCCACTTCTTCCCCCAGAAGCAGAAATGAAATTACATCATTTTACTTAGGTTTATCTGTCAGATTTTCCATAATTCATTTGTAGATTCAAGAGTTCAGGCAGTTCAAAAGTAATTTATTTCTCTTCATTTTTAACTGGTTCTTTTTTTTTTCCTCCCTTTTTCTAATATATTGAAAAACAGCCATTCACGGTGTGTTAGATTCTAGCTATTTTTCTTAATTATAAAAAAGGGGGATTTGGTTGTTTGGGGATTTGCCTTTGGAAGAGGATACATTGAGAGCTTTTCAGACTGTAGTCTAACCGCACAGAAGATACAGTATATACATATTAACATCAGTACAGCTGTATTGCTATCAACAGTTTTTCACAGTCTGGAGTGACTCGCTACTCAAAAAGTGGTTTTGGGTTTGTAACGCAGTCTTAAACTCTTA
Organism: Tringa tobata; assembly: GCA_033628505.1. Lineage (NCBI taxonomy): Eukaryota > Metazoa > Chordata > Aves > Charadriiformes > Scolopacidae > Tringa > Tringa tobata. The sequence continues at coordinate 8,749,170 of JAHREE010000101.1, forward strand.
GCAGCAAAAAGTGACAATTAATGAAAAAAAAACACTTGTACAGCTATAGTGCATGAAAATTTGAAAACAAGAAAAGATTGTGGACTTCCTAAAAGGAAACAAAAACAGGTGAATTAAGCCCCTCTGATACATTCAAAGCACAGAAAATATGCTGTACACAAGTCAGTGTAGCCTTTGAAAATGAACAGTGTGGCAACATAAACTGTACTTTATATTCAGCTAAAGAGAGTGTGTGCATAGGAAGCAAGAGAGTGCAGGAGTCAAGGCCCTGAAGCCGGCACCCACAGCGCTCGGGTGGCACCGCTCTGGGGACAGTGCGAGTGAGGACTCTCTGGGGATGCAGCTGGAGCGACCATGCATTTGAAGTGCCCTCATACAGTCGTTAAGAAATTGAAGTGCACAGTTTAGACAGCAGATAGGTGGTTGAAATCCTTAATCTGGGATATTTACGACTTCAGAAGACAAGCTGAGGTAAGATGAGGAGGTTTCATTGCCTAGAAAAGCGATTCTGAATCAGAAGGAATCTAGACGACTAAACCCACAGTTTAAAAGCAGGGAATCTACTGAAATGGTAGCTTCATCTCAATATAAAATAATAATAATGTCTATTAATTCTGATATTTAAGTGCTCTTTTGCATTAGGTCCTACTGTGTATTCAGAGATTTTTTTCAAAACCCGCTGACTACCTGGAAATATGAATTTCAGTACAAAAGAGTACAGTACCTCTCCAGGTAACTCCTAGGACAGTCTGGTTATAACAAGTCACAATCTAGTTTTGAAATGCATTCTTCTGTTCTTGGGAACCATTTTCTAAAACCATATTCATGTCAGAAACTTGCTTCAGTGGAAACTCAGTTCTTCTCTGTTACCAGTGAGTGCCATACAGAGCTAGAGTAGTGTTTCCTCAGGCTTATTCTTTATGTCCCCGTGATTCCTGCCTGCACAGTTCTGGGACTGCCTGGGTCAGGCCAACTCCCATCAGTCATGAAGATGCAGCTGATGGTACCACCTTTATTTCTCCAGTGGCCCTGTGTGCAGAGAGAGCTGGCTCTTCCCATGTTCACATCAGCTTTGGCCAGCAGAGAGGCCACTTGAGCAATCAGGGCAGTCCTGCGGCTGACATGACAATGTCCTTGGCTGGCTGAGCTTCCACGTGAGATGTGGAGGGATGGGTTCCCCTAGGATTGAGCTGGGGGCAGTTAACTCCGTGGTGCTTCTTATGCACTTATTATCTCATGGACAGTGAGAGATGGGCTCCTCCAGCGTGCAATTACAAGAATAGCTGTCTGATGCTTTTCCTCTGACTCATTCTTAAAAGCAGCCTATCAGTCTCCATTGACTATTTTAGGAGCCTGGCAATACACAAATCCCAAAAAAATCTTTTTGCTGAATGACTAAGGAGACAGGTTCCTGACTGCCACTCTGAATCATCTTGCTGTGCCCAAGCATCTTTTAGCTGTTGAAACATCTAAGCTGGATGTGTCTTAAGCCAGTTTCTGATAAAATCGGGAATCAAACCCAAGAATCCTAATTCACAGATTTTTTTTTTTTTTTCCTGTAACCATTAGAAAACACATTGTACTTTTCTACCTCTAGGTATTTTCCATTATTTCAGCTTCCTTCTCAAACTCAGACGTAAAGCTGCTTGCAACATTCAGCTTTCAGCCACACAGAGGAAAAATCTGATATAAATACAGAACCAAAGAGCGTTTGGCAATTAATATTCTTATTTTTCTTATTTTATAAGGTATACATTTTAAAGAGCTAAGAAGAGGTAATAATACCTTTTTTTTTTTGGTTTGGAGTTTTGTGCCTGCAGTCTATTCACTTGCTGCAGCTCTCTGACAATTTTCTTTTTTTTGTGTTACAAAATCAGGTGCAGATTTCTGTAAGCCATCTGAAATGTGCACGTAGCAGTTATCTAATAACTTTGGCTGATATGTGGGGGTTCTTAAGATTTAACTGTAAGGACCACATTTTTTGTAACTGAAGATTTGGGCTCAGTGAGAGACTGTTTTCCATAAATGATATTCGTACACCTTAAGTCATATCAGAGGGAGCACATGCTCTATAGTGCGAGCTGTGCTGGGAACCCTCTCTTCAGCTTGTCTTCTGGAGACTCCCAGTGCAAATGGACAACACGTGAATGTTTATGACACTTACATGACATAGCACCCTCTGATTTCCCCAGTCACTGTTCATGATTTTTCTCTTTGTGTTCAGCCTTTCTAGGGTGACTAACTTATGCAGTCCCCTTCTGGTCTTCACTAAACTGAGGAGTGGTGGTTTGATCTGGAAATGTTAGCTCTCTAGAGAAGAAATACAGGAGCAATTCCCCAGGATGCTTTTATTTTTAATCTGCTTCCTTTCCCCAGCCTTTATCTTCATTTGACAAGGCACAAGGTTCCAGCCTACAGAGCTTCTGGATTAATGTCTTTTATATTCTCACAGGAGCAGTTGTTGTGAACTTTCTGACTTTATCTTTCATTGCCTGGGTGGTTCCTCATCTTTTTCCAGGGAAGCAGAGTGATCCTTAACCTCAGTGATAGGCCAGATTAAGTGGTTCAGGTGCCACAGGTAGTAGCCTGCAGCCCATTTTCTCCTTGTGGCATACCACTTATCATTTTTGGCAGGTAATGCTCAAGGTTTCTTTAGCTATGCAGGCTTCCTGTCCTGGCAGTGCTTATGCACACTGTTTATATTTCTGGTTGTTTATCAGTTTAACAACCACCTACTGTTATAAATGCTATTACTCAACACGGAATTAAATATATTTTCTAATGGGTATAAGTCTTACAAATATTACTAGTAACAGGCTACAATAATGTCAAGATGAGAGAGGGGGGTGCCTCTAATGTAATCCTTTTGTCCTGGTGTTGCTGCTCCAGTCAGAGAAAAGGATTAAAAAAACACCTGTTGTGCTGATGTTTTGTTATGCTGATATATTTAATAACGAAGCAATTTGTTCCTCTTCCATTCCTTAACAGTATGTATATTGCAAGCTTGTGTCTAATTTAATATCCCTGCTTAACTTGTGGTTTCTTGCTTAGTTTTTAGAATGGTTTTCTATTTTCTCATGGATTCCAAAGGGCAACTTCTTTGTAAATTCATGTATGTCTGACTCATAGCAGACCTTGATGGCTTTAGCTATGCAAAGTCTCACTATGTACTCTTACCACTCAATATCTGAGACTCTTGCTCCAGGATTAAATGGCAACAGTCTCTACATGAATAGTATATGCTCAGGCAGAGCATGACAGATTTTATATGTAATCTAAAAGTACATCAAAACTTTTAGCATATTATTTTGGAAAACAAGGTTGATTTCTCATCTTATTTTCTATTGACACTCTGTAATTTCTGCTTGGGCAGACACGACATTTGACAAGACCATCTTTGAACAACTAGAAAGAAAATGGGCAACTATTTGAAAGAAAGCCTAGATAGATTCTAGCCTAGGAAGTGAAAGGGTTATTAAGCAGTGGAATGGGCTGCCCAGGGAAGTGGTTGAGGCACCATCCCTGGAGGTTTTCAAAAGACAGGTTGACATAGTGCTTAGAGACATAGTTTAGCAATGTGGGGGGTGTTGTATGGTTTTCTTTTGGGATTTTTTTATCGGAGTTAGGTTGATGGTTGGACTAGATGATTGTAAAGGTCTCTTCCAACCTAGACAATTGTATGATTAAGTAATTTCTGGAGGACACGAAACTTATTTAGTAATGAAATGTGGAAATGCTGATTCTAACATGCTCATTTACCATATTAATGAATATAGTGTATGTTCATTAATATGGTAAATGAGTATGTTAGAATCAGCATTTCCACATTTCATATTAGTATCTGTATTATATTTCTTGTAGTTTACAAATGTAATTAGAAATTTCAGAAATATCAGTACTGAACTGAAAAATTCATGCATTTTGATAAGTCACGTGGAGACTCAATCATTTAGTTAATTCATTTTCGTGAGCTGAGTGTGAAATATATATTGGATTTGAAAAATTGCTATTCTTCTAAAGTGTTAGGGCACTGGGAGAAGTGTTGGGACATGCTGACTGTTTGCGGTGCACTCGAGGAGGCTGGAGCAGCACGTGAGAACCGCTCCTGAAAGAAGAGTGAACAGGGGCTGCAAAGTGCACGCTGAATGGGTAAAGCAACTCTTCAGCTCTGTTTCAGCAAAGTAGGGAAACTAACACTTGAAGTCTGTGAATGCCTTGCTGAAACTGGCAGTATCATAGATGAAACAGAAACTTGGCGCATAGGGAAGTGCTTTGTCAGACTGCGCTTTGTTGAGTTGGGCTATTCCCGTGGAGCAGGAGAATGTGCAAACTGACGACCCCTCTACTTCAGTCCTCTAAGCTTTCTCCCATTAACTCAGAGGTTTAGATGCTGAAAACCATCTCAGTAGCATAAGCACTTTTGAAAATGTACCCAAAGGTTCCAAGGACAAAAATGTCATATCTATGAGCAAAAATTTAAGCTCAGAAATCTTTAGCTGACAGAAGAAATGGTTGACTGCTTCAGTGGTAGTAAATGCTTTATTTAACGCTGGCTTTAGATACGTGCTGGATCCTGACACCATTTGTAAAACCAGGCCTTTTTATTTTGTATTCGCAATATTGGCTTTCGTGCTTGACTTCCTGCACTAAAGTTTTTTAAAAAATGTTCTTGGAAAAGTCATATACGTTTGAATAATTATCTGGTTAATTGATTGAAACTCATTTACATTTAATAACATCCAGTTCTTCCCAGAAGCATACTTTTATAACAAAGGGCACCTCTGTTTGAGTTTAAATGCACAAAATTGGTATAACCTTCCTTTGGTGTGAATAGATATTACAGGCAATGCACGCTTTCAGGTATGGTTGTATGTATGTCAGTTGGAACAGCCATCCCATCAATATTTTGGGGTTTTTTTTACTCCTGCAGTGTGCAGAATCCTTTCTAAATAAAGATCCTGTATATCACTTTGCACCATAAAAATCTGGGCTTTCTTCTGAAGTTTGCACTTACAGCTTCTTCTACTAACACGGATGTTTTTGGACTCTGTGTATCGATCACCTTTTCCTTCATCACTCCCATTCCTATTACCAAATCTAAATGAGACAAAATAACAGGCTCACAGAACAGCTTCCATGTTTCTAATCATTGGATTCATCAGCTAAAATGTGAGAGATGCCTGGGGAAAAAAACAAGTCTTTCCTCAGTTAATTAAGGATGTACTTTCTGTAATTAATACAAATTATCACTTAAACAACTTTGAGAAAAGGAAGCAAGACAATTTCTTGGCCAGGAGTATCAGAGCTCTGCCAATGCATTTAAAGAGGTCAAATGACCTGACAACATGCCTGAACCCTCATCTGGTGAAATAATAAAAAGGCATAAGCATTCCTGTGTAGTCTTCCAATTTAACTGTGCTAAAGGATTTCTTAAAAAGAAATGCGGTATTGGAGGCAGGGGAAGTAAATATATAAAAAAAGCAACAATGAAATTTTTTTATATGTGTCTTCTAAGCTGAACAGCTGTAATATGTTACTACATGTTGTCCTCAATTATATTTCTTCTTGGCATAGATGAGTTTCCTACTAATTGAAGGCTAATTAAAGAGATTTTCCATCTTCCACTCTTCCTTGCTGCAGTTCTTATATTATCATCTTGTTCTGTCAGTTTCTTATGGACGGGGACATCCTGTGCAGCCATGCTGTCCTATATAAGCAATTGATTAAAAAAAAAATGCATCCTATTTGGTTTTGAAACTACCCTCCATAAAGATACTGTTAACATTTTTCACATCTTCACAACAGGCCTGATCTGGTGAAGTCAGTGCAAGTCTTTCCACTGACATCAATGGGCAGTGGATCAGGGCTCATTTATGTGCTACTTCTAGCTGTGTTTTCTCCATTCTTTAATTCTGTGATGTTTTCATGCTGAGATTTGTTGAAGTTGATAGAGACTATTCTTGCTTTTTTTTTTTGTAATTCTACACAAGTGGCAAATTTTGTGTTTATAAGCATCTTGTAAGTTGAGCAAGTTTTAAAAGTTGTTTAAAGATCCCATGGAAGGAAACAGTAGAAAAAACTGAATTTGTGCTGAGAGGATGTAGATAGACAGGACAATTGTGTAGGAGCAGTTCTGGCTAAAGACCACCAAACCCCAGAAACTAATGTAAAAGCTCCCACAGAACTTCAAGGTCTCAGGTTCAACCTCTGTGTGCAGAAGAGGTTGTGTGCAGAAGATGTGTGTTCTTACATATCTTCAGGGCACGCACACACACACCCCTACCCCGACCTTAGACTTACAATTAACCATAATAGGCACTGTTTTATTTGGTTTTTTTTGCCAAACTAAACCAACAAATGGAAAAATATATACTTTGAGATTTTTATTTCATAGAAAAGCACACTTATCTCAGTGTATATGTTCTGCCCTTTTTAAAACCAAGATGGCTTACAGCTGGTCAAAGCTACTCATCCTAATTGTCTATTCTGGAGTAATTTTGTGTTCAAGCAAGGAAGAGCCTGGGGAGCGCCAGTTTCTGAGGGGACGGTGATCAGGTTGTTCCTCTGGAGGATAACTCATTTGTAGAACTGAAAAAGGGGAGGTGAGGGAGAAGAAGCAGCATTGGGAGCTAGAGCAGTATAGAGGACAGTTATGGCCTCTAGAGTGGGTTAGCCTGCCTTCTCTCTCAAATTTGCCAAAATCTCGATCGTACAGTGATGAGAGGAACCTCAAGAATGATAGAAGGAGGAACTGAGACAGACTTGGTGCTTTTCCCCTCATAACAGCGATAGGACAGTGGTGAGCAAAGGTCAGTATGGGTCATTTGGTCTTCCTGTAAACAACAGCAACCTTTTTCACAGTGATGTCTTGCTGTGCATCACATTTTGGTTGTTTCTATAAAAAGAACAAAATACCTCCCCCCGTCAATTCCCCATCAGAGTACAGTAATGAAATGCCCAGCTGCAGATGCAGCAAAATCCATTCCAGTTCTGCTCAGTTATTGTCTGTCTCATCTTTAGCAGATGGCTGGACGATGATGTCTGCAGTAATAAAAATATTAAAAACAAAACCTGCCAGCTGAATTGGAAAACTGACTAATTTCTATTTTTATAATGTGGTACACGAAGCCATTATTTCTGAAGCCAGTAACAGCCATATTCAGCAACAGCCATGTGAGAACATTTAGTGGCGAGATGAAGCACTACTGGACTGCTCCATCCCTAGACTTCTGGAAGGAGAGGGCACCTCACAGCATATCCAGAGCAGGCAAGAAAAAACTGACCAAAGACAGCCCCATACTGCTTTCATGTGCCATTTGAAATAACAGTGTTAGCTGGTAGCAGCAAGAGACAGTCGTCCTCACTGAGACACAACATCTCTGAGGCTTGCTCCAGCACTCTTTGCTTGAACAAAGGCATGTACATTGCACAGCCGAGCACTGCCTGGCACCACCATGTTCACAGTGAGCAATTAGCTCCAGTCTTTGGAGCAATTAGCACCATGGTCGTGCCTTTGAAAGAGCATAACCTTTACTTGCATTCCAGGTTCTCCCTTTGGTCTATGGTATATTCTCTTTTTTTAGCTGTGGGACATAGAAACATAATATTAAATGTAAGCACGGTTTTTTACAGCTAAGCTGTAAAGTGAAATTGCTCAGGTAGACTTTTCTTGTGCTATGGGTTCTATGTTCTGGATTATACAAAAATAGAGGCTAAACTTGGTATGAACTGGGAGCTGACAGAAAGTGAACAGATGATGCTATAAGAATACTTGCTTCATAATAGTCTTAATTCTGTTTACACTGGATAAATCTCTAAATGCCAGAAAATCATATGCCGTTAATTCATTCACTCATGTGAGTGATATTGGGGGAAAAAAAACGTTCTTTAGGTCCTGGTAAGTGAGAATCTATTGCTCTGTCATTGAGGTGCATTGTCTGGATTGTATGGATGACTTTTGTGAATTTTTAACTTACTCAAAACATAGATTAAGGCTTTTGAAATGGACAGGTGATTTTCAGAGCTGTGGTTAATAGCGCATTCTTTGAAATACAGTAGAGCATCCTGATTTTCAGGAATTACTAAGCATCCTTCTTGAACTCAGACTGCACAATAATATCTTGATTAACTCAGATAACCCCGTTGTTAATATCCTGACATTTAGACCATCCAAACCATTTAGCAGTTCTGATAGGTATATTCTAGCAGTAGTACTCTTAGTTAAATGGCTGTCCTAAGATTATACTGAAATTTGGGGGTTTGCTTTTTTTTAATAAAGAAATTCACAGGGTTACAAAAACACCAGTTTTGTTTTCTTTATGGAAAGTGCTTAGGGAATCCTAATTCTAGTATCTCAGGTCATGTGTTTAATCTTAATTAGCATTATATAGGTTATTAAAGAGAAAAACCTCTGGACTTGTTTCATCTTTCTATTCCAACTTCCATTCAGCAAGGGGACATGAAAAAGTAAGACGTGTGGAATGTTGCCCTGTTGCAGTATATTAGGATCTTAAAATTTGTAGTGCACTAATTAGTGTTACTTTATTCCAGATTCTATGGCCAGCAAATTATTGTATTGTTTGAATGAAGGAAGATGCACAAAGCAATTTATACACACTGCTTATATTTGCTTGGAAAAATAATAATTGCTTTCCTGTGTGGGAGAAAACAGAGTTCTTATTTTCTTTTTTTTTTTTTTTTTTCTGGGACATCTATTTTACTGGTTTATGTTCAGATTTATGTACTGAGTAAGGCTCTCAGTCTCTCCTTCCCATCCATTGTAACCCAACAATTATAGTGACGGGTTTCATTTTCAGTTAAAGACAGTGATGGACCAAACCTTTGAAAACTAGGGAGTATCAGTCATTTCTTATTTAGCCATTTTAAAAACAAATGCAAAATGCTACTGGACCACCTTATAACAGTGTGAGAAATAGCATATGTGAGCAAAAGTGGTTTAGAACTGCCAATGCAAAGATTGATGGAAGGGAAGTTATTCTTAATCTTAGTTTGCTATTTTACAGATTTCCATTGCTATTTCATGTTCTCTAAGAGAATATAAAATTTCTCTGTGTGTGGTTTTGTCCATTAAGGATTATCTTTAAGTCTGAAGTTCCTTTAGATACCAAAAATGTACTTGGACCCTTGCTTTATCTACAGAATAATAAACTTCTAAAATAAAATACTCACTCTCTGACTCCAGCAATTTGTCACTAGAAGACTTCCTGAATTAGGCATGGAATCTATACATTTAACAGTCATTTATTCCATGAAATTCTCCAGTCTCCTCTTTAGCTCACTTAAGCTTCACACATGCATGCCATTATACACCTTAGTGATGTGTTCAGTGAAGAAGTGCCTGCTGCTGCTTGCTTTGAACCTGCCACCCGTTGGGTTCCATTCATGGTCTATACTTCTTATACTTGCAGAGGTGATGAGCAATGAGTCCCAAACCACCTTTATTTGCTTCTCGTGATTTTATAAAGCCTTGTCATGCTTCTGTCCAGCTGAATCCTTTCTAGGCATGCGATCCTTAGCTCTTGATCTGCTCCACGTATGGCAGCTGGTGCACACACTATAGTTAGTGTTGCCCCTCTCCACACCTCTCCCAGCTGCATTGTACCTTCCTCCAGACTAGGGACTCGCCTGCACATAGGATTCAAGATGCAGCGTGGGTTCACACTGTGGCAAAGCTCTGTGCCGTTTCTAGTCTTTGTTCCCTACCTAATAATTCCTGTATTATTTTTTTTGTTACATCAACTGCTACCGAGCAGTGAGCTGATGTTCTCCTAGTTCTTACACCTGTTACAACTTCCAGACTTTTCCTGTGGTGATGGCGGTCACCTCAGAAACTCTAATTTTGTATACTTGGATATTTTCCCCCTCATTTATGAAGAACCACTTACTCTTGGCTACTTTGAAACTGCCACATGCTAGTCTCATTGATAGCCTCTATTTCTTGTATTGGAGAAATCTGAAGAATCAGTAAACCTCAAAAATATGTTCCATTTATTAAATTACCTGTTTTCTCTATCCTCTTGTTTAAGAAACAACTCAGGCTAATACATTCCACAAGGATCTGATGGTCAAACTGAGTGATTTTCATAAATCTTTTAGGATATTTTTTTTTAAAGTCAGCTCAAGAATATTTTTATGCATCTCATAAAAGTGGCAGAAGATAGTATTGGAAGAAGTAATCTCTATGCTCCTAAACAGAACCCCGACAGAGTACACGCTGATGTGTTATCCTAAATTAACTGCTTTAAGGCAAGCAAATTTGCTTTTAAGCTTTAAAGGACTGAACGGGACACTACTGAGAGAGAATTCTCCCAAACATAGCTGAGCCTGGCACAGAGCCACTTAAAACATCTGGTTGGACAAATGTTAAAATTTCTAGCTTACAAGTAATTGACTTTTAAATCAATAGAAATCTTTTATTCATTATTTTACCTTCATTTTAGTTTTGTGAAGCTGAAGTATTAGAACATAGTTGGGTAATTTTCTACTTTGCATGCTTCTACTACAACCCCAAAACTGGTTGTATTTTGCAAAATGAAGCGTAATCCTTGATACCAATTTTTCATTTCAAAATTCCTATATATTTTTCCATTATTAATTTTAACAGATTGCATTCATTGGCTACGGCCATTTCCCAAAAAGGAAAAGAACTAAAGCGGCAATCTCTAATGCCTTGCAGGATGGAGTTTGTGGTGCATTTTCAACTATTACACATAATACACAATCTATTTCCTCCTGACATCTTGTAGTAAGGAGACATTCTGGACTGGTGCATGCTTCCTATACTGCCTCTGAGGGGAGCCATTATCCAACAGTTCTGACTAATGCCAAGGAGACCATATATCTTTGCAATCCTTGCACGATTACGTGGGCCTGATTCTACTCCTGTTTAAGTGATATGAATCATACTCTGTAGCCATGTAGTCTGCAGGGCACACCACTTCAATAGAACAGGCATACATAAGATGAAAATCTTTGCAGTATGATCTGTTGTTTTCAGTTTGGTACAAGGATGAGAGAGTAAAATGAAACTGCAGAGAAGAAACAATCTTCAGTTCTTTTTCATGTTAATAACTGATTGTGTGTGATTTGGTAAAGCTTATTCAGGAGAGAAGAAATTCTCAGCTACTCCGAAGTTTGATCATATATAACTATATCAATATAAATTATTACTGTTGATTCCAACATCTCTTTTAATGGTACTTTATCAATTTATCTGAAGTTGAGTCAGTGTTCTGCAATTTGAAATTTCATTTTCAGCTGAAATCCTGAGAGCCAAGCATCCTTTCTAAGAGCATAATTTCATTTGGAAAGGTGGAGGGGAAGTGTAGAAGGAGGTGGAGTAAGAGAGATAAAGTAATTCAATAAATAGATGGGGAAATGGTATATAATCATTATTGGTATTTTATAGCTGGTGTTGGCAGAGAAAATATCCAATGACTTTATGCATTTTGCGTTACTCTGTAGCCTACTGGAGTTTGGTTTGCAGGTGTTCTTAAGTGCTCAATTGTCTTCATATGCTCTTTGAGGAGGCCAGCAGCAATAGGATTGAGAAAATGTCATCCTTTGTTACAGTGCTCTGAGAGTCTAAAAAACTCTACAAGGACTGGGCAAATAATGTAGTTCAAGGCTGCATTGTGGGTGAGAGATTAGTGAAATCTTTTCCTGTACTTGAATATGTGCTATTCCGTGGGATATCTACTTTAAATACAGACTAAATAAGTCATTGATTGCAGTGAAGTTTGGAGTGTATGACATAAAAAACATTCCTTAAAACTGGATAACAATCTATTTGAAATACGCCAGTGTTTTTCATGTTTTTCATTATATTTTCTACTTAATCTCTGTATTTGTTGATATTTTTATCTTATACCTCCTAGAAGGCAAATCACTGAAAAGTTAACTTTGAACAAACTTTAGGGCACATGCTCTGCAAGTGGCTCAAAAATAAGACAAAGTTATTTCATCTTCACTGTGTAGATCCTGCTGACTCTTAACCAGGTTCAATAACAGTGTGACAATGCTACGAAGTGCTTGCTGAGATCTAACTGTCATCTTTAGCCTATGCTAAAATTAAGAAAAAAATCAGGACAAGAACAAAAATATGAATAGAGTAGTTGGGGTACTTGGTACTTCTTTTTTTTTTCTCAGTAATGTTTTTTCTTCTTAATGGAGGACTTTTGAGAGCAAAGGTAATGGTGTCTTTTCATGTCCCTCATCTCCTTATTTCAGATGTTCAGAGCAGACCCCAAGCACGCTATGGTTTCTAGCTCTTGCTTTCTATCCTGAGACTCTTAACAGTGGTGCAGATTGTGGGGTTTTGTGAGGAACAGAGGCACTTAAAGATCGGAATTTGGACTGAGACCACTACTAGATCATTTCACAGAGACTTCCAAAAAAATAGAATCCCCAAAACCCAATCATATGATAACTTCTGGCTGAACTCCTGCCCAACTTGAACTGGAGTCAAATATTGCTTTAGCTAAACGAAATCTCCCTTGGTGCTGGCTTTCAAATAAAGCAGTTGTTATTTTTGTTTTGTTTTTTCCCTATTAAATGAACAAATCTGCTTGGGATGTCCTTAAACCTCTGTGCACTGATTCACTCCAAAGTAATACTAGATGACTTAGAGAAATGATCTGAGTTACTGATTTCATGGCTGGAGAGAGTGAGTAAGACGTGCACTCTGTCCCTTGGCTGTCATACACTGCTTTACCATATCTCCATTAACATCCCACTGAATGCGTTGATTACTGCTCTGGATTCTCTATTTAATAAACTGTATGAAACTCTCCCTGGAAAAACAAATCAGTAGTTTGGCTTATCTGTTTTTATCTTGGCACAATAAGCCATTCTTTTTCTAATCAGCTGATTTGAAGTGAAATGGGGTAACAAGTTTCACTTGAATGCGTTGAAGTGCCTCCTGCTTACAGCTATACAGCTCTTTGCTGGCAGCTTGTGCACTCAAAATTTGGGAAAGATTTGCATGGCCCAGTACCAAAATAACATATTACAGTAGGTTTTTTGAGTGCTTGAAAGGCATGGCGATGACCTAAGACTAGCATTTAGTCCAAACTTAAACATGTGTTCCAATATATTCCAGTCAATCCTTACCTTGGGATTTAGGACTAAAGGCAGGGATTCAAAATCTGCTTTTATTTATGAATGTTGTGTGGGAGGGGAGACCTGCAGAGTTTAGAGCAGAATAACTTTCAAGTCTATAGGGATAAACGTGCCATGTGGTTCTGGGAGAATCCTGATACTTTTCTCTGAAAACTGTTTCTATACCCACAAACCCATAACTTTCTCCATAGCTGCCCTGCCACGATACATATTAGGGGGAGAGACTAAATATCAAAAGACCTAAAAATTTAACCTGTAATAAAATAGATATGTGGCAGCATTAAATTCTAGCCAAAACATACTGGCATTTACCATATATGGAGAGGAAGACACTGCACTTCAGATTGGAAACTATTTGGGGGGGGAATTTTGAAGATTTTACTGTAATCGCAAGTCCCATGCCCACAAATTGCCCAACAAAGCTCTTATTGTTATTCTGTTTCATGGCATACAAATTGAGGTTGTGGTGCTCTTTTAATTCTTAAATGTTGAGAAAGCTAACAGAAAGATTCGGCCTCCAATTCAGAGTTGGACAGGTGGTATGGATTTATATGGTTCCTATTGAACAGGGCTTCCAGCAGCTGCTGAAATGGAAAGCAAACAAATGAAGCTTGAAATGGAGGAATAGCTTAAGCCCAAATTTGTAACCATTAAATTTTAATTTCTTTTCCTTGCTAACTCAAAGATGTATCTTGCCAACTTTTCAACAGTGTTATGCATATGCATGAAACATATGTATCTGCTGATTCAGGTCATAAATTGTAAATACCCCAAAATATTGTTTTGTCCTCCCTTTCATTCCTTCTTTTCCTTTCTCTTCATCCTCTTCTACTTGATCATTAGAAACAAAGGGCAACAAATGAAAATAGCAAAAGAAAATGGGAGGAAGAAGGAAGAAAGGCAAGAAGAATAAAATGCAATAATTGTTAAATCCTGAAAAGTATTTGGTTTCAATACCTTCAGGTTTTTTGAATTTCTCATTAAGATGTTAAAAAATGTAGAGTAAACATGAAGTTTTTTGAATTTTTCTTGAAACATACTTGCCATTTTTCACCCAGCACTGTTGCCAACTTTCTGACTGTGTAGTACAAACAGCTTTTCAGCTACTCCTACAATGGTGCATTCAGAAAAAGACGCATGTGCTAATGGCACCTGCACAGCCACTCATTTATGGCAGTCAAGGAGCAAGTGAACATGCCAATCAGATAATATATGCAGGGTGGATAACTATATATCTACCTACCTGCCTGTGTGTGGTACTGTAGCTAAGTGAAGGCAGTGGGGTGACCTGGAGGCTGCTGTGTTCTCCAGGGTACATCCATTTTGTCCATAGCAGGAAATTATTTCTACATTAGTAATGTATAATTTACATTATCAGTGTAGTATAAAAAAGAAAAACTAGTCTGAACCAGTATGTTTCTCAGCATCAAGTGTATCTCACTTTTTTTCTTGTAATATATGAATTTTTTTAAAAATATATAGTAATCTGTTTGCATTAAAGAAACAGGATGTGTGTGTGTATGTGTGTGTATATATCTATATTGTATTTTATGTGTGTATGTTAAGTATATTTCTTTAATGCAAGCAGATGACTACAAAGAGAATGTTCATCTCTGATACTGAAAATACTAAGGCCTAAGGGTTATTGGCTAGACACACAATTAGAGCTGTGAAATAATTCTTCCCACCAGTATTTCTAATGAAGACCATCTGCAAATAGCTTTATTTTTGGTTGCAAAAAAAAAAAGAATTCAAATTACTTTTAATCCAGCTGAACTTTTGAGGGATTAGCTATTGTCTTCTCATTACTCCTTTCACTGAGAAATGACTTTCAGGAGCAACAGTCAGTTCACCAAGCAAAATATTCCATTTCATAAATGAAAAAAAAAAACACCAAACAACTACCATCCCCCCCCCTCCCCCCTCCCCCCCAAAAAAAAACAGAGCACAAAAACAAACCACAAAACTCCCAAAATCAAACCAACCTTCTACCTCACTGTAAATTCAGCTTAAAATTGTCTGATTTATTTAGTATGCAGTTTCAGCTAATAACGGTCATTTACACAGTGCAGGCTTCTGGACAGAAAATTTTACCATTTTTTTCACACTCATCTAAAAAAATAGCTGGAAGTATCAAAAATATTTGTGGTGTTTCTGATTAATTATTACCTTTTAGGAATTTACTTAATGATTTTCAGTTTGTTTGGAGAAAAGGTAAG